>NQII01006206.1:0-88648 GCA_002778355.1 Clitarchus hookeri | reverse complement strand
GTAGTACCTCGTTCCTAGCTTACTCTCGTCAGCTACTTCTCGGTGCGTTTCCACATTGTCCTGTGGTTCGTTAAGGGTGGAGGGGGGTGTTCTCGGCACCATTATCCATCTCGTCAGCTATTCCTTCCGCGGTGCGTGTTTTTCTGAATTTAGGCAAACTGTGCATGATTATTTTCTATATCGTGAAACCTCCATGCTCAACAAATCTCACGGATCTTCTAGAGGCGTAGGGAGGTGGGTGGGTGAAGGGGGGTGAGGTGTCATTGATATGCATCTGCGACACGTGCCCGGCTTGGCAGCGCGTGTTGGCCTCTGCATGACCTTCTTCTGCGGGTACGATGGCAGCCACGTGTCTCTCTATGCCCCTATACTGGTTACACTGGCGGGGGGAGGGGTTGTGGGCCAGCATCGCTCTAATATTCTTAAACTGTCATACGTTACACCATATTGATAAAATCCCCATGGGGCACCATATCAAATACCTTCTCAAAATCCATGAAGCAGGCATCCACCTGTTTCCTTTCGTCAACTGCCTCTAACCGCCCAGCGAACTGCAGCTCACATATGTATACTTTTCTGAAACCATGTTGTGAATCCTTCAACCGTTTCCCCTTGTTCATAATATTCACCACATATTGCACCACCGGACTCTCCATTACCTTTCCTGTACTCGATGTGACTCACCGGCCTGTAGCTGCCAGGCCTCCCTCCATCCTCCCCTTGCTTGTGTATTGGGACCGCCAACACAACCTTTTAACCTTGTGGCAACTTACCCTCTCCTAAGAACTTCCTAAACGACACCTCCAAATATTTCGCTAACTTTCTCCTACCAAAATTAAGTGCTGCGTTCCGTATCCTATCCGGTCCTACTGTCTAACTGCTCTTCACCCCCCTGATTGCCATTGCTATCTCCCAATCCACATCTTACACTTATTAAACAACCCCAATCCCTATTAGCCTCACTATTCCAGTCATCCTTTGTCTCAAATACTGACAAGTACTAGCCTTGCAATAGCGCAGATTTTTCTTGGTAATTTATCACAGTCCTGCCATCCCTAACCTTCAGCAGAGGGATCGCTTACTATCTCCCCTTACTTTCTTAACACACCTAAACAATTTATTCCATCCCTGGCCTTTTCCTTCTTCAACCATCTTCCATAAAAATATATTCTTCGCCTGCTTGATCATCCTTTCAAGCTCCCTTCCCATTTGTTTCATAAATTTCTTAGCTCTTGTCATACCTCACATTTCTCCATTTGGCATGTAATTTTCTACACTTCCTCTTAATTTTTTGAATCTCCTGTCCATAATATTATGAATTTCTCCCAGACTGTAATCTTTTCTTGGGCTCATATTTCTCCAAAATAATCTCTATTATTCTTCTAAATATTTCCCATAATCCTTCCACACATTCATTCATAGGCAACTTTTCAAACTTATCCCTCAGGAATTTTTCTGCCCCCTTCTTGTCTCCTCTCCCATACTGCCACACGAACTAATCTGCCATTTGCTGTTCCCTCATCCTGCCAAGTCCAATTTACACCACAGGAATATCATTTTCGCTTATGCCATCCAATACTATTGCACCAGGTCACTATTCCCAGGTCTGAGCAAAACCAAATCCAGCACTGACCAGACATCCTCTTCATTCCACCTCGTAGGAGTTTCTACTAACTGGACCAAGCCTCTGCTGACTATCTGCACTGCCATTCTCTGCATCATACTACCCATCCCTTCTGAACCCTCTAGCCATCACACACCTGGCATATTAAGAAACCCTGCTCTTGTCCTTTAGTCTATCAACACTCTACTTGATAATCTCAATTGCCTTCCATCCCTGTCCTGGTGGGCTATATGCTGCCAGCAAAGTAATCCTCCTACTACTGACCCCACTTAACTTAATTTTCACTACCTCATCAATCCTTCTGACTCTTTCAGCCTCTCCCTTACAAGCACAATTATTCCTCCTCCTCTCTCATCCCTGTCTCTTCTGAAGATGGTGAACTTATCCTGCATATATTCAAGGTCAAGCACTACCTCATTCAGCCAAGTCTCTACAGGTACAACTATGTCCACCCCATATCCTTCAACCTTACCCCAGAAGCCCTCCAGCTTGCTGTACACACTGCTAAAGTTCACCACCATTAAACATTAACTTTATGTTAACATGCTGCTTTACCCTCCTACTTTGCTTACCCCCTATCCCGCGCCTATGGCTTCATCAGTGCTTACCTCTCCAATTCGCTCTACTTATGTTACATTGTCCCTCTCTGGTTGCTATTTTAACTCTCGCTGCTTAGCCCTGACTCTCCCTACAGCCAGCTGCTTCTCTACCTAGCAGATCCTCTAGGATCCTCTTTCCCCGTTTTGTCAAATGTACCTGGCCCTTTACTACACTTTTCCAGACTACCGATTTCATACTATATATAAATATAGTATCCAAATCCCTAAATACCCTCTCATAATCCTCACTCGCTGCCACTGCCTTCCTGTAAGTTATTCCCTTTCTAACCAGCACACTACTAACTACTGTCCTAGCTATGGGATCTACTCCTGTAATTTACTTAGTATCACCATGATGTTCCTCTCGACCTCTTGTCCCACCTCCTTTCGAGCCAGGCCATTTCCCCCACATGAATTATCACTACCTTCGCCACCCTGTTACCTCTCATATTATTAACTATTTTCTCCAAATCCCTAATTGTTGCACCACTAAACGCTGCTTATAAGGCTTTCCTTACCTAATTTCCCTCAACTCCACCCCCTTTACAATCTAACTGCCTAGGAAAACCACCTCAGATTTAATTCCTATAACCCTTTCCTGCTGTGTCCCTTCCACCAACCTGCCTCCCCTTGTCAGTACAAACTCTTCCCTCATCCCTGTCACCAGCCTCCTCCTGGCACTCATATATTTCCCTGTTTGCTCCCTTCTGTCTGCTATCGCCTTATCCCTTTCTTCTATTTCCCGCTCCTCTATCTTTATTTTCTTCCTTGTTTCACCTGCTACCTTATCCCTTTTTATATCTGCATTCCCCCTATCCTCCTCTTCAATTTTACCACCTCAATCTCTGCCTCCCTTCTCCTATGCTTTCCAACAGTTACTTCTGTAGACCAGCTTACATTTTGCTTAACTCACCTGTCATACCTTCCAACTTCTCCTTTAACATCTATACCCTTATTGCTAAGCTACAATTACCCATCTCGTTCCTGACCTTTTCATCCACCCTCTCAATCCTGTGCGTCATTTCCCTCTCTTTCCTGTTCATAAAATAGACCATCTCCTCTTTCCACCTCTCCGCCTTAGTCACTTCCATCCTTGTCATTGGCATGACTTCAACAAGGTTCCCCATAAGCACTTCCCAAATTCAGTTTCCACATTCTCCACCTATTTGAGTTTCCCTTTCTACTGTTAGTTTGTTTTCTGCCACCGCCACTATTTCCTTTCCCCCGTCACGTTCCTCACTCCTACACTCATGCTGCTGTAGTTATCCTAGTTCCTCCTCTCTCATCAATACACAATCGACATGATACCAGTCGCCGCACTTGTCACACTGTACCCCACTGCCATCCCTCCTCCACACCTTCCCACATCCCCTGCACTTGCACCTCTCTACCATTTTTTTATTACCCCCGTGCGGTTTTCCTTGCTACCAGTATTTTACAAATATTTCCCATATCTTATAAGATAACCTCACTTATAAAAAGCTGATATATACTCACCTATATACTAGTCTAACATTCAAAATAACACAAGCATTTACGACCTATGAGAACAAAATAGACATAGAGTACTACTCTCTCATTATAGCAAATTATCACCTCAGTCGCTAAGAAAACTCATTAAATACTACAGACTACCCTACGTATATTTAAACTTACTGCTACTAATAATTACACGTAAAAAAATTTATTTAATGTGGAGCAACACAACCTCTCACTCTCCTGTGGTGGCCATCTTGTTCGAACAGTCAAAAATAGACNAATTTATTTAATGTGGAGCAACACAACCTCTCACTCTCCTGTGGTGGCCATCTTGTTCGAACAGTCAAAAATAGACAATACCATGTAAGAACCCGCGAAAATTCTACCTCTAGTCCGTAAACAGCGACCCTATCCACTATGCTGCAGTGCACTCGTTGTTTATCACCTTGGCGTAGGACGTGTACGAGTTTAATTCTGTATGACTTTGACGTGAACCAGGCGTTCACTGTTCCCTTTGTGCCCACTGTAGCTGCCGCAGTAGTGTCCTCCACTCCNAATGTATTTAATGTGGAGCAACACAACCTCTCACTCTCCTGTGGTGGCCATCTTGTTCGAACAGTCAAAAATAGACCATACCATATAAGAACCCGCGAAAATTCTACCTCTAGTCCGTAAACAGCGACCCTATCCACTATGCTGCAGTGCACTCGTTGTTTATCACCTTGGCGTAGGACGTGTACGAGTTTAATTCTGTATGACTTGAATAATAAATGTCGTCTCAAAATACGCCAGACAGTCGTATGGGGAATAGCTTGCCCTCGGCTGACATGACGTGTAGACTATTGTAGACTTCTTACAAAACTCCTCCGGATGCACGAAACGTCTTCGTCAGATACACGGGGGTGACCTGTTCATTTCCCCTAACACAAACAAACTATTTGTCGAAACTTCTCGTGCCAACATAGAATGCTCTGAGAATTAGAATGTAAAGTCCCGTACTCATGCCAAAAATCACGCAGCACTGTTGTCACAAACATGGAACTGTTCTGCTGGTTGCTCACCATATACGAATCAGGGTGGCACCTATCGACAACAAAGTCAAACATTACAGTACTCTCTTAGCAGTGAAAGGATATGCTTGCTGACGTGTAGGAGACCAGCATGGCTCAACCGAGCACCGNATTACAGTACTCTCTTAGCAGTGAAAGGATATGCTTGCTGACGTGTAGGAGACCAGCATGGCTCAACCGAGCACCGAGTCGGCAACCAATCTATTTGAAGTCCGTTATGGGTGGGGGGCATTTTGAGCATTTGTGATACTTGTAAACACAACTTTATTGTCAAATACGTATTTCACTTTTTACCTTGCGGTTCACTGTTTCGTAGCTTAAAATACCTTTTCAAATTTGATGCAACATTTTGAAAGACTCCTCATAATGGCATGACAACCGTGACCTTTGATCTCATGTCAGGTCTTCAAGAAACATATGAAAGAATGTTTCTGCATATTCATTTTACCACCACAAAACCACAAATGTAATACACTATAGAGGTCAAATTATTAGGGACACCCGAATTTTTCTGCACATGCTAGATTTCAACATACTACGGGCGTTCCAGAAGTTTCCTTTTGCTTATTGGTGGCGTGTATTTCTGAGAAGATATTTTCCTATTTCACTGGCCAATCAGAATTACGTTACTCCAATAATGTACGTCTGNGGCGTGTATTTCTGAGAAGATATTTTCCTATTTCACTGGCCAATCAGAATTACGTTACTCCAATAATGTACGTCTGTGATTCGCGCGCAGCCACCTTAGACGCGCAACACAAAGTGGATCTGAGCTAAAGTGTTGTGAAATACAACTGGTCGTGACATCTTTTCGCGAACATCTGCTGCCCCTACTCATTAGATACGGGTGCATTCATTTTCTCAATCTATTTCCATTTCCGCACATTTTTAAATCAATGAGTGGTGCAGCTGTGGGTTTTATATATAAAAAGAGCCACAACAAGATTCTTTCCCCTTTCACGATATAATTTTATGCTTAAATAAGTGTTTCATTAAAATTTTACCTGCTGTTCACACCTTGTCTGAATGTGATGCGAGTAGTCAATTTTTTATGAATCCTGCTCCTTTCAAACGCGTTCGACAATTACCCAGTATTTTAAGAAAATTTATTGTTGTAAATTTTGCAAGGAAGTAATTTATGTTACTACGGACGATGCTGCAGAATCATATATTGCATAACAAATGAAACCAATTGTGCAAATATTAATGATTTTCGTAAACCAAAGTATCGTACGAATAGTGAAAGACTTCACAAAGATGTTACCATCATCATCTATCACTCATCTTCATATAAATCAAGCCTATCTTCAGAGCCATTATTGGTATCACATACATAAAGAATCACCAGTCTTGTATTCATTATGTAAAAATTAGAGTGATAGTGAATAGGTGCTTTGTAACACTGAACACAGTCTTAGCAAATATTTCCCATTTCCATGCCACTGCAATAAATGTGTGCGGGAATTAGTTTGTACACTGAAGAGCCAAAAAACTGGTACACCTACCTAATATCGTGTAGGACCCCCTCCCTCTACCCCCGACCACTACGAGCGCGGAGAAGTGCCGCAAGACGACGTGGCATGGACTCGACTAATGTCTGAAGGTATGCAGAAGGCAATTCACACCATGAATCCTGCAGGGCAGTCCACAAATCCAATCTGTGCCAATTTGAGAAAGGGTTGCACGTCTTTCACGTTTAATGATTCTCGTCAGACGTCGTTTGTCCCGTTCTTTCACGATCTTTTTCCGGCCGCAGCGATGTCGCAGATGTGATGTTTTACCAGATTCCCGATATTCACGGTACACTCGTGAAATGGTCGTACGCGAACATCCAAATGTTATCGCTACCTAAGAGGTGCTATGTCCCATCTCTCGTGCGCCGACTGAAACCCCACATTCAAACTTACTTAAAGCTTGATAACCTGCCATTGTAGCAGCAGTAACCGATCTAGCTGTCAACCTCATCGCGTTACTCTGATTGGTTCCATACCTCTGTTATTTGCTTACGCACGCCTATGCCAGTTTTTTTGGGTTCTTCAGTTTACATGCCGTGCTAGCATGATTTCTCAGTCTAAATGTCGTTACTTTACAGGAAATTATTGTTGTCTTAATACATTAAAATAAAATATATACAATAACTTACNAATTATTGTTGTCTTAATACATTAAAATAAAATATATACAAAAACTTACCTGACATTATAGTAAATTAATTAAACATATTTGGTTTATAAGTCTTATTTCATATTGTTTTCTAGTAAAAAAATGTTCATGTGTTTGATAAAAATAATAAATTTTAAGAAAAAACTTTTTTTTTACCCAAATAGTTTTAATGAGCAAAACTGTCCACATAGTTTTTTTAAAATATATTTTGCACTTTGTAGCTTTCTAACGTAAACAGTTTTAGAGATAAAGCCATTTTACTTACGTGTGACTATATCTCAAATATTGATATTGGCGACCATTTTGAAATAAAAACTGGGAGGCTCAATATTATGTAATCAAACCAGGATTGGCCCTTTAGTCATGTGGCTGGCTCATAGACGGGATGTTTGTTACAATTCCAAGTGCTTCGNGGCGTGTATTTCTGAGAAGATATTTTCCTATTTCACTGGCCAATCAGAATTACGTTACTCCAATAATGTACGTCTGCGATTCGCGCGCAGCCACCTTAGACGCGCAACACAAAGTGGATCTGAGCTTAAGTGTTGTGAAATACAACTGGTCGTGACATCTTTTCGCGAACATCTGGTGCCCCTACTCATTAGATGCGGGTGCATTCATTTTCTCAATCTATTTCCATTTCCACACATTTTTAAATCAATGAGTGGTAGAGCTGTGGGTTTTATATATAAAAAGAGCCACAACAAGATTATTTCCCCTTTCACGATATAATTTTATGCTTAAATAAGTGTTTCATTAAAATTTTACCTGCTGTTCACACCTTGTCTGAATGTGATGCGAGTAGTAAATTTTTTATGAATCCTGCTCCTCTCAAACGCGTTCGACAATTACCCAGCATTTTAAGAAAATTTATTGTTGTAAATTTTGCAAGGAAGTAATGTATGTTACTACGGACGATGCTGCAGAATCATATAGTGCATAACAAATGATACCAATTCTGCAAAAATTAATGATTTTCGTAAACCAAAGTATCGTACGAATAGTGAAAGATTTCACAAAGATGTTACCATCATTATCTATCACTCATCTTCATATAAATCAAGCCTATCTTCAGAGCCATTATTGGTATCACATACATAAAGAATCATCAGTCTTGTATTCATTATGTAAAAATTAGAGTGATAGTGAATAGGTGCTTTGTAACACTGAACACAGTCTTAGCAAATATTTCCCATTTCCATGCCACTGCAATAAATGTGTGCGGGAATTAGTTTGTACACTGAAGAGCCAAAAAACTGGTACACCTACCTAATATCGTGTAGGACCCCCTCCCTCTACCACCCCCGACCACTACGAGCACGGAGAAGTGCCGCAAGACGACGTGGCATGGACTCGACTAATGTCTGAAGGTATGCAGAAGGCAATTGACACCATGAATCCTGCAGGGCAGTCCACAAATCCAATCTGTGCCAATTTGAGAAAGGGTTGCACGTCTTTCACGTTTAATGATTCTCGTCAGACGTCGTTTGTCCCGTTCTTTCACGATCTTTTTCCGGCCGCAGCGATGTCGAAGATGTGATGTTTTACCAGATTCCCGATATTCACGGTACACTCGTGAAATGGTCGTACGCGAACATCCAAATGTTATCGCTACCTCAGAGGTGCTATGTCCCATCTCTCGTGCGCCGACTGAAACCCCACATTCAAACTCACTTAAAGCTTGATAACCTGCCATTGTAGCAGCAGTAACCGATCTAGCTGTCGACCTCATCGCGTTACTCTGATTGGTTCCATACCTCTGTTATTTGCTTACGCACGCCTATGCCAGTTTTTTTGGGTTCTTCAGTTTACATGCCGTGCTAGCATGATTTCTCAGTCTAAATGTCGTTACTTTACAGGAAGTTATTGTTGTCTTAATACATTAAAATAAAATATATACAATAACTTACCTGACATTATAGTAAATTAATTAAACATATTTGGTTTATAAGTGTTATTTCATATTGTTTTCTAGTAAAAAATGTTCATGTGTTTGATAAAAATAATAAATTTTAAGAAAAAACTTATTTTTTACCCCAATAAATTTTAATGAGCAAAACTGTCCACATAGTTTTTTTTAAATATATTTTCCACTTTGTAGCTTTCTAACGTAAACAGTTTTAGAGATAAAGCCATTTTACTTACGTGTGACTATATCTCAAATATTGATATTGGCGACCATTTTGAAATAAAAACTGGGAGGCTCAATATTATGTGATCAAACCAGGATTGGCCCTTTAGTCATGTGGCTGGCTCATAGACGGGATGTTTGTTACAATTCCAAGTGCTTCGNGATCAAACCAGGATTGGCCCTTTAGTCATGTGGCTGGCTCATAGACGGGATGTTTGTTACAATTCCAAGTGCTTCGAATTTAGCAGGTTCTATGTAAGAACCCAGCTTACTGAAATGTGTGCAGTTTATGCAGTACAGTTTGTTACACCTCTTTCAGGCGAATGTTTGAGCTATTTTTGCGTGTGAGGCAGGGAAGCGCTGGAGCTATAAGGACAACACTTCTACCTGTTTCAAGTGCACCATCACTGCTATACGCAAGACTCTAAGCTGGTGTAAGTGCTCTCATCGTGCTGCGTTTGCTCCGGAGAATTTAAGAGGTAACACTATCGTTTTGTTGAAAGGAAGTGTATGAGGGTTATTCACGGCAAATTAATCACTTTTGAAAGAACTGCTGAAGATCTTTTCTACACGATTTGTATTATTCAACCATATGTGAAACTAACATTATCGTGAGCCGATTCACTTTATTTATGCGTCGGCCAAGTAGAACAGTAAAATAAACAGAAAAACATATAATTGACAAATTTGTTAATCCTAACACTCATATACATTAAAAAACATAAAACACAAATATATTTTCAGTATTTACAAACGTTTACCTAAAAATGTTAAGAAAAGGAATTACTTTCCATCCATCGTTGCCAACTTTACTGGGCGCATTACAGTCAGTGTTCCTGTAAAAATACATGCAGGTAGAGACAGTGACTTTTTTCGAAGGTTGATTTCAAAAGTTCTCAAATAACCGTAAACATCATGTAGCAAGTTAAATCGAAGCATATATGGTTTTTTTGNAGGTTGATTTCAAAAGTTCTCAAATAACCGTAAACATCATGTAGCAAGTTAAATCGAAGCATATATGGTTTTTTTGGTGTGTCTGGGTAGTACATTTTAAAAAACATTGGTTAGAAAAAGCTGTTTTTAAGTATGTTCGAGTGCTTCGAATAAATATTCATAGCTTACGTAATACTTTGTAAGTTTAATTACGTTCCCGTCTGGAATGCATTTTCTTTCGTGAGTAAACGCATTGATGGGAATATAGTTTGGTAAAAAAAAAAGTCGTATGTAAAACATATTACAAAGTATATAAAGCGCAAATTAGATGAATGCCTTAATGTGAAACTTCGCCATCTCTAGTTCATNTAAAACATATTACAAAGTATATAAAGCGCAAATTAGATGAATGCCTTAATGTGAAACTTCGCCATCTCTAGTTCATAGAATAAGGTTTTAAACATGAATTTTTTTTTGTAAAAAGGAATGAATACTTCCTAAAAATACTCACTCTTTTCCGTTTACCTGATGTCTCCTTACTAGTCAACCGCTGTAAAACTATTACTCTGTGTAACACTTCTTTCGTTGATGGCTGGATTTGCTACTTGAAACTACAGACCGCGTAGCGTTGCAGGGTGAGTTCAAAAAACATTTAGCATTGTTGTTGTGCGCGGAAAATAGGATTTGGATTAAGAGGGGGGGGGGAGGCAGACAATAGGTGCGCACAAAAACAGAGACATGCAGGAGCGTTCATATATTAATGTAAAGCAGGAGGAAGGTAGCTGAGCTCACGTCACGCGCCCTTTGTGCCTGCCGACCGCACAAGAGGGTTTGAAGTACGGGGAGGGTGTGGAATACGAGGGGAGGTTGGGTTGAAGAGTGCACCAGAGCTTATTGCATAATGCAACTGAGACCCTAGACTGACGTTCGGGATGCAGCAGACATGTGACGTGGGCTTGTCAGGTTATGATCTCGTCCTGCACCCCCGGCCTCGCAGCCTCACCCTGGACCGCCGCACGCGATCATGATGTATTCAGCCGTGGCACGGGCGAGCGCCTCGTGAATGACGTAGCGGGCCGTGAGGGGCCGCCGTAGCGGCGCCACTTGCGCCGTAGCTGCCACTTGCACCGTAGCGCGGTGCTCGGCCGCCGTGCTCGCCAAGGCAANGCCGCCGTAGCTGCGCCACTTGCGCCGTAGCTGCCACTTGCACCGTAGCGCGGTGCTCGGCCGCCGTGCTCGCCAAGGCAAGGCAGTCGGGCCGCTGACGGAGCCTACCGTAACGTGAAGTTATCACCGTCCTATCTGGCTTTCGGTCTGCGCTGCAGAGTGCTCGGAAAACACATTATTTTAACGGTAGTACAAAACGCGCGCCTTTTGTGCTCGTCTACGAAAATAGCACATGCTTTAGTGTGCCGTCTAACTGGAGGTATCGCCATGTACGAGGCCTAGGAGCGTAGGATTGCTAAAGGTGGCCTAGGTACACACATAGTACATCTGGTCACCTTTACGCGCAAGGCACTGAACTGGCGTTCACACACACACACACACACACGATATATCATTCTATTTCTCGTCGAATCGCCTCACATGACTTTCAGTGTGGTGACCCATAAAGTAATCGTGTATCGTGTATTATGTGTTAAGAAACCTGTACTGGACGTTTCACACCTGAAATACTCGTGTTAACCACTTTTCACGAAAAAAAANTATTATGTGTTAAGAAACCTGTACTGGACGTTTCACACCTGAAATACTCGTGTTAACCACTTTTCACGAAAAAAAAAAACACAAGACACTGAAACAGAAACAGGACGTTAGCATTTGGATATGAAACATTTCTTAAAAGTTGTTTGTCGCCATACAGCGCCGCACACTACTGTACAGTTTCCAAATTGTTATCTATTCGCGGTTTACTTTGGAATCAAACCTTTGAAAAATCACGCCATATATCACGTGTTCTGTTTTTTTCCTAATTATGCCATGTATCGCAAGCTATTTCAACTTTTGTTTCAATACGAATAACGTATTTATAATTAAATAGAAATTTTATTTATAGTTTTCCTACAAGATATAATTATTATAAATAAAAACAGTAAGAAAGTAGGTATGATGGTAANGAAATTTTATTTATAGTTTTCCTACAAGATATAATTATTATAAATAAAAACAGTAAGAAAGTAGGTATGATGGTAATGCCTTTTAAGAAATAGTTCTTATGCGAAATATTATTACACAGAGCACGCACGAATGTGGTGCGTGGTCACTCTAGTGCAATTTTGTAAACTTGGTTACGCTTTGTTTGCATAAGACGGAGGAATATCCTTGAAGTAGAGCTTCGCCGGGCTTCAGAAATGTGGGAAGTAACCTTGAATGGACTTTATAACTAAAGGCATGAACAACTCTGCACCACAACGTAGATAAATACACAGAGGTTAAATGGCTTGCCCCACATTAAGGAGTACTCATTCGCTGATTAGCTGCGCGAGGCTTTCGCAAAAGGTATCGTTTGTGATTGGCAACTGCCGGCGTGAAATGATTCTTATTGACTCGGCCGCTGACTGGCAAGTAAGGTACCAGGCACTGGTTGACGAAGAACTTTCTGACAAGTTGCTGGTCAGTGACGCCGGGTTGGTGGCATGTGTGACTGGAGTGAGTGAGTTGGAGATTTGGGCTGATTTTAACAAGTCTTGAGAGCCGATGAGGGTTGTTATGTTTTTTTCTCGTATTTTGTACTTGTGTCTAGAGACTATGGAAGGTTTATACTATTATGAGGGAACAACTGAAATTAATTATGATGACATAACAGATATTTAATACACTTTTTAGTAGTAACAGTAATTATAAGCTGTTGGCGAGGGAGGTCCTAATCAATTACAAGATATGACTAACCGGAATGATACCATCGCCGTAGGCTGAGTGGTGAGNTTGGCGAGGGAGGTCCTAATCAATTACAAGATATGACTAACCGGAATGATACCATCGCCGTAGGCTGAGTGGTGAGTCGGAAAGCGACTAGCGGCACACCAAGCTGCGTCTTGATGGCTTCATCTCGGCGTGGGTCCACAGACAGACAGGCAGTGTACAAAGTGTTGCCGTATTATATAGTTTCTGGTGGTGTAATTGTCCCAAATACCGTGCCGGAAGAAGGGGAGCACCACTGGCGCTTCGCTGATGTGGTTTATACAATATTATTGCTGAAATGTGTTTGGGATTCTTCGCCCTACCTGGATAACAACGCGTTGCTGCTGTTCGCTAGGCTTGTCCGCCTTTACTGAATCATAACATCCCCCCCCCCCCGATGTCAATGAAAAAGAGATGTCCTCATATCTTAGCGGGTACAGCGGAAGAAAAAGTGTTGTGGATATATTGATGCGGACTAAGTAATCTTCTGGCAGAAGGGCTGGACAAGGCTGGAGACTCTTTGCTACGGTAGGATTATGTCAAATAGTATGGAAAGAGAGAAGGAAATACTAAGGTAGGTGGAGCTGCCAATATCGTTATGTCCTCCGTGAGTACGTTTGAACGGCCAGGGTATTGTTCTGCTGAGTGTGAAACTGTAGGGTGCAGCGGCCCTGAACTTGGCATTAGCTAAGGCGTGCAAATACTATTCCACGCGACCGCGGCAGACCACTCCGGTTGGGACCAATTCGGGTCAGCCTGTTCTTGAAGTCTTGCTGTATTTTTAATTCGCGGTAACTAAAACTGCATACCCTAATAGGTGGCTTAAATAAATTTCAGAATAAAATTTTTTAACTACCACTTGTAAAATGATAATGACAGAAGTTATTGAAATGATAAACCATAACATTAATGTCATCAAATAGTAAAAATGATGACCGATCTCGAATTGGTAGTTTTTGCTAACAAATGACTACACTAAATTTATTTTATTTATATGAATATTTTTTCTTTTCTTCAAAAGTGTTAATTGTGGGACTGCCAACAATATCCAAAATGAGACCCACCAGTTTGCACAACACAAAGTAAATAATTTATCTTTATAACTCCATCAAACTACTTTTCTCGCCAAGTGGAGAATAGTAAAATTTTCTTTACGCAAAAACTGTCACATACGACATTTTAAAGCAATATAGAGATGCAGGAGAAATGGAATGCATCTGGGAGTGGGAAAAGGGAGTACCTAGTGAAAACTTAAAGGCCAACAGCAACGTCCACCACGTTTCCTAAACGATAAAATTAAGATTTTGCCCTGCCGGAATCAAACCCGTTTAGTCGATTGGGAAGCAAGTGGATCTGACGACTACACCATCGCGGTCCCTTAGAAATCTTGATCAAGTGGGGTGGTGAAGTGTTTTCTTTTTAAATCGTCACTGTATACTTTAGCTCACGGTGTTGGGAAATGCAAATACATTTTCTGTAGTATGAAATGACCGTCAGGATAACAGCGTAATCAAGTATATCAAGAGAAGTAGAGTGGCGGTCTCCTTATGACGTAGGCGTACCCATTGGCGGCTGGTTAGTTGCGTGTTGTGCCGTAGACATGCATCGCGTCTTGGTGGGGCCATTTTGCTCATGAAGACGCTCTTTTGCTTCAACTGGTGAACGGTTAAAAAGTATATTGAATCCAGTTGGAGAAAACTGGTCTTACACGTTCCTGGCAAAGAATGCCATTTGAATGGCTAATGCCAATGACATTCGGGGCAGTTTGTGATTTGTGTACTTCGCCATTCTGTGCCAAGGCGAATATGCATATTTTTTACCATAGTTTTTCCACGTGGTCAAGAGAGTGGTTTTGTTCTAGTGCAGATTAGTTTATCCACAAAAGAACCGCAATAAACTAGAAAATATATGCCTCTGTTTCTCGATTGACAACTTTGCATAAAACAATTATATGACTTTAATAATGCAAAGCAATTACAGAGCAAAATAGATACACATGATGATCTACTTAATTCCTCTGTTAGGAAATCTTCATCACCGTTCAGTAAAATATATATTTTTTATATTGCTTTTATATTGAGGTTTCTATTCCTTATAGATATGTTCTGAGAAAAACTGGGCTTTGTTTTCTTCGAACTCATATATTAAAAATAGTAACAGATTTTATAAAAAACTTTTACGTTCTAACTCAACGGCAGATGATAAATTTTCTAATTGCATGATTAATTTGTTTGTTAGGCATCATATTATACATCGTTATATTTACTATATAAACTAGAAAATATTAAATAATGAGCGACGTCGCATTTGGNATCATATTATACATCGTTATATTTACTATATAAACTAGAAAATATTAAATAATGAGCGACGTCGCATTTGGTTGAAACCATACAATTTCCCGTGTTGATTTCACTCTACATTTCAATCTACATTTCAAACGTGTATATATTTATTTTATTGTACGAGGGATACCTATTTCATAGACACTATCTCTACGAAACTGAGTCATTAAGAATTTACAAAAAACATCGACGTAATACCATGCTACATAGTCAAGGGTAAAACTGGCAACTTAATGGGGCATTGGCAAATTAAAGACTGTATGAGGCTCTATGAGTCTAGCCTACAAGTTACTGACCTTGCCAAATTTTTATTTGTTAAGTAATGGAATATCAGCTGATAAAACCTCCTACATTTATCTGAACTGAGTTGTATAATTTCATGCGGCCATTTCTGACAGGGAGATGAGGTCTTTTAAATACATCAGCCAATGAACAAATGTACCTCCACTAGAGCATGATACATATTGCAAAGTCTAGCAGGCTGTCGTGTTAAAGGACCTAACTGTACGTTCTCTACAGCGCGTTAATATCTTTCTTACGACTCTGTACATCTACCATAAAAGTTTTACCGAATCTCCTAACGGAACATATTGAATCGCCGTTTTTACGCAATGTAACTAAATTAGTGCGTATATCAGATTTGTATTGGTAAACATCACAAATAAAGTTTAAGAACAATGGAGCGAACTTTTATTGAGATCTCTAAATAATGAACAGCCGTAAGTTTTATTCTGATGCTTTCTTTCCGCTACTTTTGTGCGAATATATTGATGCGTATGTGAGTCAACTCCACCCCAGAAAGCGCCACGGTCGGTGGTTCGCAGACCTCCGGCTATTTATAACCGCAAATAACAATAATAAATCTCCCCGAAGGTTTGGTGGTAAGGGGGCATTCGTAGTTAATTAATGCTCGTGGGGTTGAAGCATTACTGGCTCGGCGTGGCAAACATCCATCACGTCTCATGTTCGGTGCTCGGATGCTGCGTCCAGATGTGTTCGTAAATAGTGAAATATGTCACCTCCCCAACCCCCCTAACCAACCCTTTCAAACTCGGCTCGCAAAATGCAGTGCCCTTTCTTCCGCAGGGCTTCAAACAATCATGAGCTCTTGTGAGTCTTCACTATGGGTATGAACAGGTTTATGATCATTCCCGAATTCATGGTGACCACTGACTAGCGCTGTTGCCAAAATACGTACAAGTACTGCATTTATTTAACCAAGCATGGGAAAAGTGGTTATTAAAATATAACTCTCCCAAAGGGTGTTTCATCTTTATATTTAAACCTATTTTTCAAACACTTCTTGGACCAAACTCACAACAATATATTGAAAATGCCGCACGTTATCATCACCAGTTGCGTTTCAGATATTTAAATACGGTTGGAAATATTTTTTAATGGTTTTCGGAATACACACTATATTTAAGTCAAATATGTTGTTGTGTCAACTAAACATCTTGGTAAATAGCATTTACGTTACCCTATCCCAGTTTGTGAAATGTATCTTCAGTATTCGGATTAAAAGGTAAGCTAAGTAAGAAGTTATATGTGTTCACATCAGTACGGAAATTAAACTGATGTGTGATACACAATTATTTTTTCTGAGTTAAGTTCATTTTATGCCGGCAGGCTTCAATGTGTACGACTTAGGCATAATTTAATGTAACAGTTTAATTTATTTGTAATGGGAGAGACAGAAGTAAGTGCAGTAGATGCAAATTGTTTTATTTGGTCAAACGTTTAATATAAACATTTCAATGTCGCCCAACTTCACCAGCAAGTTGCAGGTGCGGTCGCGGTGATGTAGTGTCCAGACTACTCGCCCTCCACCTACGCCAACCGGATTCGATTCCCGGCGGGGTCGCTCCCGGGTTTTTTCACGTGGGAATCGTGCCGGACGATGTCACTGGGCTGTGTTTTTTCACCGGTATCTCCCGTGTCCTGCGCCCTCTCTCCACCGCTTCACCTTGATGTTAAGAGCCGCCCAAATCTCTCCACGGCACTCCAGCAAATCACAACTCTGTGCGTTCACTTTGCTGTAACTTATTGTAAGTGATCAGTGCATTATTTATAGTTGTAAAGCTTTGAACTGCTAGAATAAACATTATGTTACATATTGAAACAGACTTCACGGGTTCACATGCAGCTACCACAGTCGAGCACCCTCCTGCTTTAAGATTGCGTCACACAGAATTAAGAAACTGTCGAAGAAACTCCATTGCTAATGTTTGTTGTTGGTTCAGAGCATTGAATGGCGTGTCGGGTGAACGAAAGACTGCTGAATCCAATGCAATATCCCTAAAAGTTCGTGACGTCAAGTCTCTTGCCGATTTATAATGCAACTTGGGAGTGNTGCTGAATCCAATGCAATATCCCTAAAAGTTCGTGACGTCAAGTCTCTTGCCGATTTATAATGCAACTTGGGAGTGACTGTAATTTTCAGTTATTTAGGTGAATGCTTATGAGATACTCAGTTGTATCAAACACTTTAGCACTACAGATGTATAACAATACTGCATTTGTTTTACGTTTCTTAGACGGTAGACAAACTTCAACATTATTTGGCCAGAACGCTGGCCTTTGAACGACCCGGACAGGGTAAGACTCCGGAATGATATTGTCAAGACATTTTTCACGAACAGGAAACTTTACAGCCACATAAGTTTCCTTGCAATACTCCCAGATTCTCTTGTTTGTTTCTACTGTGGGCAGTACCTTACAAACCCATCACTCGTTACCCAACAGCTGATGGATAGAATTTGTCTTCGTGTCCAGAACGCCTCTTAGTGTTTCTCACATTACCTCAAGAGTGAGTTGCATTGTATTTTTTTTCATTCGAGAGATAAGAGTTCGATTTCCGTCGTCGCTTTTTGGAAACATTCGGCTGGTTGGTGAGTCTGACTTATATTCTTACTGCCAAAGGCAATGGAAAACCAACCACACGCGGAAGAATCTTGTTTAAATCAACACGCAATACAAATAACATTTACTGTTTTGTAACGGAAAAAAATTAACGTTCTTTAAAATTACACTAAGTTTTCAAGGATTGTCAAAATATATTTTAAGGTGTCTCAGCAAACACTTTTGTAAAAACTTTCAGGTTAGCCACAAAACAAACAATGCAAAATCTTTTGTATAAATATACAAAAAAATAAATAAAATATTTAAAATGTTTCGGGGTTCTGGGAGAGAAAAGTAAATTGGTCAGTGCAGGTAAAGTTGCCATCAGCTGTTACTCCGCTGGGAAGTGCAGTATTCTGGTGGCGAGGGTTTTAAACAAATAAGAGGGAGACATTTAGTGTTCTGAAAGCATCTGAGCTCATAATTTTAAAAAGTTACTGGTTTTATAAATTATGTAAGGTTAGGGATGAATACTGCCAATTTTACTTAAGTACGTAAATGGCCTAAAAGAAGTCATAACAAAATTTTTAAGATTACTTATTTAAATATAGACATACAAGTTTTTGTGTAGTGGCGTCCAAGAAGTCAAAGTTGGCCGACTACCTAGTCTAAACTAACGGGTTTAAGCATTCCCAAATTGAGAGAGTGATAATTGCGGTTTGCAAAAGTAGAGATATCACTTTAGTACATGAAAATTAACAATAGGAAAAATAGCCTAATCGGCTAAACATATTTTCCAAACTCTCGGCAATGGCTGAAGCGTATTTGTATTGCTTTTCATTTCTTACTAGTATTNTCGGCTAAACATATTTTCCAAACTCTCGGCAATGGCTGAAGCGTATTTGTATTGCTTTTCATTTCTTACTAGTATTTAATTCCGTCCCCAGCTGATGGATGTAAATTACATATCAAAGAGGAGAAATTGTTTCATGCGAAGAACATAAGTAGACAGTCAGTGGCCACTTTACCTGTTATAGCGAAGGAAAATGGCAGCTTGGCAGACACATTTTTTGACATTCAAATAAAATTAATATTTTTTGATATTTGAACAATGATATATTAAGTTTACTTTATATCGTATGGAGGGCGATTTTCTNAATAAAATTAATATTTTTTGATATTTGAACAATGATATATTAAGTTTACTTTATATCGTATGGAGGGCGATTTTCTTTTTTTTTGTTTAACTTACAGTTGACGATTTAAATATCAGTTTACCTTTCACTGTAGAGTGGCCACTTTACCCTACTCTCCTCTACATCAGTTTCATGATTTTCTCACAGCACATTGTATGTATCAGTTTGTCTTATTCCTTCAAGTGAGTCAATATATTATAAATGTAGTATTCGAGAGAGTAGAGCCTCGTGTAAGATACGAGTGGCGAGTGGGAGAGCGGCCAAGCGCCACCGCTCCATATATTGTCAGAAGTGTTCTTAATGAGAAACAGATAAACCTAGCTTCTGCGGTCTGCATTGGCGGGATGGTGCCGCTTGCCACCCTCACGATCCCCCTCGTCACAGCTACGAGACATTGCATTATACGTTTGCCGCTCTGCTATCAGTCTGGGTCAAGATGCCTGACGAGACGGTTGTGTCCAATCCGAGTGGTGTTTCTTTTAAGGGGAAATCTCGGCAAGTATTTAAGCTAAGAAGACGAAGTATGTTAGGAGGTCGACTCATGCACATCAAAAGTACTAATTCCTTAAGTTCTGTGGAGACCATACTTTTGGAACGACTGCCGCATTGACTCCAAAAACACAGCAAAAACACGCAAATTGCGTCTTAACGGACTATTTAAAGCAAAACATACATCTCGTTATTTTTAAATTATGTGCTGTGAATTTGACAAAAATGTACATTATATAAACTTGAAGTATGGTAATGGGTAGGCATAAGTTATTTTAACCAAATCGCTACCTAAAGAAATATAATAAAACGTCACTCCAATGAACCTAACTATATAACTACTCGTAGTATTATTATATGTTACCTAACTTGCCTAAGAAACCGAAATAATTTATAAAATCATTTCTGACTTCTGTAACTACTTGGCTTGGTTTTATAAACCGTTTGGGAATAGAGCCCGTAGTACTTCCACAATACCCCATATTTCTGCACGGATGAACGATAGATAGTCACAGTCACTGATGACATCTCTGTCTCGGATGATGTTGTATCAAATAAAATCTGTTTGGGGAAAAAGTTTCACTTTTTTCATTGTTGGTATTTCCAAAGCCGTCCTTAGAAACCATCATTTGCACCGCCAAATGCCAAATGCATATTCTGTAGTGTTTATAGATTCAGAAATNCCAAATGCCAAATGCATATTCTGTAGTGTTTATAGATTCAGAAATGCGTGTGCTGAAAATGTCTTAATCTTCTCCACACTCTTGCAAAGAAAAGGACGCACGAGGATGCGTTTTAAAGGGAAAGTTTCACATTCCAATACGAAAATGTAGGGNTGCTGAATCCAATGCAATATCCCTAAAAGTTCGTGACGTCAAGTCTCTTGCCGATTTATAATGCAACTTGGGAGTGTCTGCAATTGTCAGTTATTAAGGTTAATGCTTATGAGATACTCAGTTGTGTCAAACACGAAATAACTACAGATGTAAAACAAGACTGCATTTGTTATACGTTTCTTAGACGGTAGACAAACTTCAACATTATTTGGCCTGAACGCTGGCCTTGGAACGATCCGGACAGGGTAAGACTCCGGAGTGATATTGTCGAGACATTTTTCATGAACAGGAAACTTTACAGCCACATAAGTTTCCTCGCAATACTCCCAGATTCTCTTGTTTGTTTCTACTGTGGGCAGTACCTTACAAACCCATCACTCGTTACCCAACAGCTGATGGATAGAATTTGTCTTCGTGTCCAGAACGCCTCTTAGTGTTTCTCACATTACCTCAAGAGTGAGTTGCATTGTATTTTTTTTTCATTCGAGAGATAAGAGTTCGATTTCCGTCGTCGCTTTTTGGAAACATTCGGCTGGTTGGTGAGTCTGACTTATATTCTTACTGCCAAAGGCAATGGAAAACCAACCACACGCGGAAGAATCTTGTTTAAATCAACACGCAATACAAATAACATTTACTGTTTTGTAACGGAAAAAAATTAACGTCATTTAAAATTACACTAAGTTTTCAAGGATTGTCAAAATATATTTTAAGGTGTCTCAGCAAACACTTTTGTAAAAACTTTCAGGTTAGCCACAAAACAAACAATGCAAAATCTTTTGTATAAATATACAAAAAAATAAATAAAATATTTAAAATGTTTCGGGGTTCTGGGAGAGAAAAGTAAATTGGTCAGTGCAGGTAAAGTTGCCATCAGCTGTTACTCCGCTGGGAAGTGCAGTAGTCTGGTGGCGAGGGTTTTAAACAAATAAGAGGGAGACATTTAGTGTTCTGAAAGCATCTGAGCTCATAATTTTAAAAAGTTACTAGTTTTATAAATTATGTAAGGTTAGGGATGAATACTGCCAATTTTACTTAAGTACGTAAATGGCCTAAAATAAGTCATAACAAAATTTTTAAGATTACTTATTTAAATATAGACATACAAGTTTTTGTGTAGTGGCGTCCAAGAAGTCAAAGTTGGCCGACTACCTAGTCTAAACTAACGGGTTTAAGCATTCCCAAATTGAGAGAGTGATAATTGCGGTTTGCAAAATAGAGATATCACTTTACTACATGAAAATTAACAATAGGAAAAATAGCCTAAACGGCTAAACATATTTTCCAAACTCTCGGCAATGGCTGAAGCGTATTTGTATTGCTTTTCATTTCTTACTAGTATTTAATTCCGTCCCCAGCTGATGGATGTAAATTACATATCAAAGAGGAGAAATTGTTTCATGCGAAGAACATAAGTAGACAGTCAGTGGCCACTTTACCTGTTATAGCGAAGGAAAATGGCAGCTTGGCAGACACATTTTTTGACATTCAAATAAAATTAATATTTTTTGATATTTGAACAATGATATATTAAGTTTACTTTATATCGTATGGAGGGCGATTTTCTTTTTTTTGTTTTACTTACAGTTGACGATTTAAATATCAGTTTACCTTTCACTGTAGAGTGGCCACTTTACCCTACTCTCCTCTACATCAGTTTCATGATTTTCTCATAGCACATTGTATGTATCAGTTTGTCTTATTCCTTCAAGTGAGTCAATATATTATAAATGTAGTATTCGAGAGAGTAGAGCCTCGTGTAAGATACGAGTGGCGAGTGGGAGAGCGGCCAAGCGCCACCGCTCCATATATTGTCAGAAGTGTTCTTAATGAGAAACAGATAAACCTAGCTTCTGCGGTCTGCATTGGCGGGATGGTGCCGCTTGCCACCCTCACGATCCCCCTCGTCACAGCTACGAGACATTGCATTATACGTTTGCCGCTCTGCTATCAGTCTGGGTCAAGATGCCTGACGAGACGGTTGTGTCCAATCCGAGTGGTGTTTCTTTTAAGGGGAAATCTCGGCAAGTATTTAAGCTAAGAAGACGAAGTATGTTAGGAGGTCGACTCATGCACATCAAAAGTACTAATTCCTTAAGTTCTGTGGAGACCATACTTTTGGAACGACTGCCGCATTGACTCCAAAAACACAGCAAAAACACGCAAATTGCGTCTTAACGGACTATTTAAAGCAAAACATACATCTCGTTATTTTTAAATTATGTGCTGTGAATTTGACAAAAATGTACATTATATAAACTTGAAGTATGGTAATGGGTAGGCATAAGTTATTTTAACCAAAACGCTACCTAAAGAAATATAATAAAACTTCACTCCAATGAACCTAACTATATAACTACTCGTAGTATTATTATATGTTACCTAACTTGCCTAAGAAACCGAAATAATTTATAAAATCATTTCTGACTTCTGTAACTACTTGGCTTGGTTTTATAAACCGTTTGGGAATAGAGCCCGTAGTACTTCCACAATACCTCATATTTCTGCACGGATGAACGATAGATAGTCACAGTCACTGATGACATCTCTGTCTCGGATGATGTTGTATCAAATAAAATCTGTTTGGGGAAAAAGTTTCACTTTTTTCATTGTTGGTATTTCCAAAGCCGTCCTTAGAAACCATCATTTGCACCGCAAAATGCCAAATGCATATTCTGTAGTGTTTATAGATTCAGAAATGCGTGTGCTGAAACTGTCTTAATCTTCTCCATACTCTTGCAAAGAAAAGGACGCACGAGGATGCGTTTTAAAGGGAAAGTTTCACATTCCAATACGAAAATGTAGGGAGTACGAGTGTTTGTGTCTGGAAGGGGCTTGCTTGGCGGGACATTGATCATATGATTTTGCAAACGACCAGTTCTGTTGCAATAAAAACCCCTCCGTCACTTTATTTACCTCTGGCGCAAACATAGTTGACCATTAATTTTTTATCAGCTTCAGAAACATTCAGTAGTACTACAAAAAGTTTTAGATAGTTGAAATAACTGGACCCGGAATATGGAGGGCACTTGACTTCACAATGGCACCTATCAGAAAATCCAATGCTGTAAATTAATTACCAGATTTTGTAGTGCCAGTTTACCACTAGTTTCAGATGGTCTTTTGATGGTGTTGGCAGTAGTTCGTGTCCAAATTCTTGCATTGAAACCAAGTAGGTGTCATAGACGATCCTGCTTACTGTACGTCTCCCAAGTCAGAATTCAAAGGCTAGGTGTCTATAAAACTGCTCCGGTAGCCAAGAACAGAAAATAAAAAAAATATATTTTGTCTGTTTGGTTGTGGGTATAGTGTTTCAGAAGCTATGTAATAATTTTATTACGTATAAGAATTTCAATAAATGAAGTTTACGGTGTGGTGTGTGTGTGGTGTAGTTTACATCTGTGTTGCAGCATGTAAAGTGCAGTGTTCATGGTATGGTTTTACACAGGATACATTTTATTTATTTATTTATCGTATGGCAATTTAGACACTTATAAAAAGGAACAATACATAGACATGGATACAGATTTGACATACATGGATACAGATGAAGACATACAGGATACAGATTTAGCACTAAGTAAAACGGTATTTTTTTTTAGGCGAAGAGATAAAAGGAAATAGAAAAACAATAAGGGCAAATGACGCAAGATTATTCACAAATGACCCCTAAAATCAGATTTGCCTGCAAGTACTCCAAAGCACGTGTGGATGTTACTGGATGTAAAGCAGTTCGCTAAAGTTGTTATCTTGCCCAGACGTATGATTGGAACATTTAAAGATCATCATTATAAAGGGACTGGTGAGAGAAGCATCGTTGAAGGTGATCCATAACAATAGGCACATCAACAAACGGAACCCTCTGTGCCGCCACAAAATGAGGGAAAATCCTTACAGGCAGAGACATCGAGATCATCAACCACTTCTGGAGGTAGGAAAAATAACTGATTCGCCCGACCTTATCGTACAAAGTGAACAGAGCTAGAAAAACAAGAAATAAAAAAGAAAGTCTGATGCTAAGGGAAAGAAAAATATTAACGTAATTTTAATTATTCAAATTAAAAATTAAAATAATTATACCCATTTCATTTTAAGTTTATGGCCTCTTACGCAAGGTTTGGACACCATTATTGAACTAGGAATAAAATCCCAATTACAGACCACTTTCATAGAGGCATTAAGAATAAAACACGAGTCCAAAACTAAGCCGCATTTATATCTACTAACCTATATAGTATTGCCAGAAGGATAGTGAAGGGTCGTTGTGGTATAGTAACATTACATCACCAAGTTTGTCAAAAACACGGAGTATGGAAATTAAGAGTCAGTAATTATTTTTTTCAGCCGAATAAAACAAATATTTACTATGAATAATGATTTTTTTTGATACAATGTCACTGTTAATCATATAAAAACCGAAATATTTTGCTTTTATAAGTGATTCTTTCAAAAGATACTTCTACTGTACAGATCGTAAAATTACATACCGCAAACGTTTGACTGGTAACGATAATAATAAATCTACCAAACATTTCCATTCATTTTCATGATTTTTACAGTATTACAGTGTTACAGTAAAACAATGATTTACAATTCTACACTTTGTCGACTTAAAACCTACATTATAACATTTCGCTCAAAGCAAATTAATATAAAACCAGTAAAATCTCTCTTGCTTTTACTTATATTTATGTGTAGATGCTTTTTTTCTAACCTTAGTATTACAATNAAAAACCAGTAAAATCTCTCTTGCTTTTACTTATATTTATGTGTAGATGCTTTTTTTCTAACCTTAGTATTACAATTCGCTTCTTTGGAGTTCCGCACTTTTCTTCTGCATGCAACGTTTAACCTTGTCGAGGATGTAATTAAACGTTAATTTGCATTTATTTCTGTTGGGAAAAATGGGGTTCGTCTTTTCCTAATTTACGAAATAAATTGTGATACTCTCTAAACCGACACCCTGCACCTGTTTATTGGGTGTAACGGTTATTTGCTCGTAGCTGCAGGCAACACCCGTCTCTTTAACAAAGTATTCTCGCCTAACGGCAACAGCTTCACAAGTCCCTCCGATGACTCCTTGCTGGAGACTGGGTAGAGATGAGAAGTGAGCTCGCCTCGTGTGCTATAGCCGGAGCCACTCTAATACTCTGCCGCCCTGCCAACTGGCTGCTCTATCATTTACCGCCACCGTTCCATATCGTACCCATGGCCTTTTACTGATTTAATTACACTGGCCAACAGTCATTTTGGTGCCAACGTTTTTTCAACTGTTCCTGGGTACGTTTTGGGTGCAGAATCCAGAATTGCCATTATATTTCGTCTATCAGTTCTAGTTTTTGAGATAGGCTATGTTTTCCATTTTTGAAGTAGCTATACACACATTCATTACTTATCACTTGAAATGTTTCTTTTATACGACTTTATAGCATGGAGTTTACTTGGACAGTCTCGCTGAAGACTCCAACAGTATTCGGCCATCATGTGGCTATTCCTTTTCCCTTTATATCGATCTTCTATAGTTTTAATGTCCTGATGGAATATTTCTCCCTGTTATTCACTTCAGTCACCTAGGTAAGGATATGTCCATTTGTGTCTATTGTTCCTATTAATACCTTTGATATTAACGAGAAAAATGTAGCAGTCATTGTGATGGTTTCGTAGTTCCCTCCAAATCCTCGGTACGCCAAACTTTAGGCACTGTCTCTTTTCCATGGTCCACTGTCGCAAATGTTCAACACATGTTTTACATACAACATGTGGAGCCCAAGATTTATCCTGGTCTCCCAAATGGACGCCAAAGTATGCCANTCAACACATGTTTTACATACAACATGTGGAGCCCAAGATTTATCCTGGTCTCCCAAATGGACGCCAAAGTATGCCAAATAAGCCTTTTACACGAAGTGAGAAATACGTTATCTACTTTCTTTCAAAGTGTATTCGCCACATANAAGTATGCCAAATAAGCCTTTTACACGAAGTGAGAAATACGTTATCTACTTTCTTTCAAAGTGTATTCGCCACATAGATAACAAAACACGTTTGGATGATTTACACAGCTACGCCTGCTTGTGGATGCCATGGTTTTAGTTCAGTGTTTTTATACTAAAGAACGGCACAAATAAACACGAAATTATAGCACAACTTTACTCATGAAAGCTCAATAACATACTGAGTCGGGTAAGGCAGAGGTAGACAGAAGGTAACATGGGCCNAAGTATGCCAAATAAGCCTTTTACACGAAGTGAGAAATACGTTATCTACTTTCTTTCAAAGTGTATTCGCCACATACATAACAAAACACGTTTGGATGATTTACACAGCTACGCCTGCTTGTGGATGCCATGGTTTTAGTTCAGTGTTTTTATACTAAAGAACGGCACAAATAAACACGAAATTATAACACAACTTTACTCATGAAAGCTCAATAACATACTGAGTCGGGTAAGGCAGAGGTAGACAGAAGGTAACATGGGCCAAGGTTTAACGAGTGGGGATGAAGCAGGTATAAGCAGGTCGGTCGAATCATGGGCAATTCCTGGTTTATCTGGCTAATTTGATTTTAATTTGAGGTATGACATTTCTATTTTGACCTCAAAAGATATTTTTATTTCTTTAATTATGCCTTTTATCAGAACTAAAATCAATTATCGCGTATCTCAAAAACTAGAGCTGATAGACGAAATCTGATGGCGTTTTTGGAATCAGCACATTAAAAATATCCGAATTCAGCCCTCTTTGTTTTCCGGTACCAAAAATAATTTTTCGTTTTGTTGGCCAGTGTTATTTATTTATCTCAAAGTGAAGGAATGAACTTTTTAAATTGCTCAAAACTTCTATGTCACATGTTGAGGTCTAGCTAGGTTTAAGTTCCACAAAACTATAAGATATTAATATTTTTATTATACAGCGCCCTGAAAACGTTCCCTCTTTAAACAATGGAGATGTACATGGAACATTTTCATTCAGGATGTAGCAACAAAAAGTATCTCCAATGAAATTATTGCGGAAATCGGACACGCTGGCGAAATAAATTGATTAAGACGGCATCGTGGTGTACGAGGTCATCTTTACGTAGCATCCTAGTTACTTCTGCAAGCATGCTGATACGTCGTTCTACAAGTCGACTGTCTAAGTAAGCGACACTGGCGTACAACTCACGTACCCGCGAAGATGCAGCAAGATGCTAACATAACATTTAGATTTTCTTATTTTCTGTTTTAATTACTATTTAATTGAGCTGACCATGGTGACTAAGCACATTTATCTATAACTTATACCAAAAAATTGTTTAACGAAAATCTGCATAAATTTGTAAGATAATACACGTCACTAGAGACGATGTTTGTCCCGTGAAATCTGAATATTTATTACTTCGTAAATTATACTTCGCGTGTAATAAAAGTTCGTTACAATATTGGTTCCCAGATACGTGTTAAAGTAATATTCAATTTAGTTGGGCAAATTAGAATAACGATACTTTTATACTCAACGTCTGTTTTTTGTCTGCAAACAGTAAACCCGCGTCAACCTTGAGAAATTAAATAAGAAAAATATCAAGACACTGGAGTGTTTTAGAAAATATGACGGCTCAAAATGTTTTCGCAATTTTCTACTTTATTAATTCATCGCTCACTTCGAAAGAGGTTAAAATTTCGTTATAGAATATGGTGCTGTGCTAGACTTCACGCATAGGAATACGTATTCAAGAATATGTCATTGGTTTATTAGCCGCTGCCCACAATCAGACCGCATTATTGCATTCGACACGTCAACACATAATAAAGACCTCCGAGTGCTAAATCTTTCTCATTGACTCAGATACTTGCAGGGAAAGTCGGATGATCGGGTGTCAAATTACGTTTATGAAACCCGGCCACTGTGTAAGAAATAATGCGCAATGCTGCAGTCTCTGCGCATTTATAAAATGTAATCTTCCTCATCATAACTTAAGACACATTATTTAATGTTTGCCTGTTATCTTGTTACTATGACAACAGTCAAACGAAGCACGGAACTAAATTACTTCAAACATGTTCAGCTCTGTACCATTTAAACATTCTTCGAACTTGTTAAGATTGTAATCACTTCTTTTTCAAAGTAAATTAATTATAATAGTACATCAGAACTACTTTTATTATATATCGCCCTCCGACTGGCTTCTATGATGTAAATAAAAATTATTATTAAGTTGGCTAAAGTTGGTACGATTTTCTTCACTCTTTGAATTTAATATAAGGCCAGGTGAAATAAGAGATGTATTTTGTACAACTACTTTCAAAATTATATTTAGCTGTGTAAGAAAGACTCAAAATTAATAAGTGTTGGGAGCATCAATAAATAATGACGGAAGCGTGTTTTTGAGTTAGGAATTCCACTTTTCTTGCATTCAGTTAGAGAGGTATAACCATGAGAAAATGTTCACTTTTGTAACCATTTAATCAAATGTGTTTTAAAATGGTTGCCTTAACATACTAAAATTAACAAGTTAAGCCTACAGTGTAACCACGCACCAGAACTACTCTTCTATTTCCAGAAGGCAATCTACATGTTTGTGTATGTTATTTTCCTAGTATATAAAATATTTCGTATACACCATTCACGATTACTTCTTGCTTTTCTGGAGCCCTGCTGAAGTTATACGCCCAGGATATTGTTCCACCTCATGAAAATATAGGTTAACTGTGTATTTAAAATTACATCAAAGGGACAGCTCACCGCATTCGTGTGCACTCATTGTTATGATACTTTGCATAAGAACTATTTGTTACGAGGCATTACCAACACTCCTATATTCTCCCTATTTTAATGCACATAAATTTTAAATGAAATATTATAATTATTTGATAATATAATTAAACTTTTATTTTAAACTAAAATAAGGCACGTTTATTTAAACAGAAGTTTAAAACGCTTGTGATACATGAAATATTTAGGAAATACCCAATTACCTTTNAGAAGTTTAAAACGCTTGTGATACATGAAATATTTAGGAAATACCCAATTACCTTTTTAAAAGGTTTGATTCAAAAAGTGTGAAGAAACCGCGAGTAGATTATATAGAAAAAGAAATGCCCCAAGACTGTTTAACAAGTTAACAGATGAAAATTTGAGTTTAAAATGGACTGTAGCAATTCAGCTCCTTATAGAAATTCATTTTCGTTGTGAATACGGTAAGTTAAATCACAGAATAAATAATTATACTGAAATTAAACGACACGGCAGTCCCTTTCATTTGAAAATTTTCAGTCGATCAATGGATGTGCGATGATTTGGGCGAGGTATTTTATCTGATTGGCTGTTGCGTGTTGCAAGTGATTTCCTGTTGGTAGGGCTAATGTCTGCCAATTACGGTTCAATTTGCTGATGGCAAACACTTTNCGTGTTGCAAGTGATTTCCTGTTGGTAGGGCTAATGTCTGCCAATTACGGTTCAATTTGCTGATGGCAAACACTTTTCCAGCTATATTACTGGCTAGTGAATTAATTGCATGGTGCCACAGAATACCTTAAAATACATAATTGTGATAGCTGCTATAATTGAGAAGGCTGCTTATAAAGTTAACTCCATCGCAAAACTCCAACGAAAATGCTGCCTGCACTGACCAGCAAAATGTCGGACCACTACTGCTAAGTCAACGCGTGGGAGTTGCCAAACGGTAGCCCATTAAATAGAGAACTTCCAGCAATAAATAGTAGATTACAAGGCATCAGGATCGTTACAATCAATTCATTGGTACGCTGACATGGAAGAAACCGTCGCACCATTTGAAGTCTGTACACTTATTTGTTATGTGCTGGCGAGAGATGAAAGTTTGCAATGCTGCTTCTGTAGATTTAAGTATTCTGAAACTGAAGACTGCATATTCAAGAGAGTAATGGANATGAAAGTTTGCAATGCTGCTTCTGTAGATTTAAGTATTCTGAAACTGAAGACTGCATATTCAAGAGAGTAATGGATGTACTTATATATGTATTCGTAATTATCTAGTGTCTTTACGAACCTTGCTGCACGCACGAGTCTCATGCTGCCGTGTATATCACTGTAGAAATATGTCTGGTCTCTTGTTCGGTCTCTTCGTCATCAGATATGGTTTTACTTACTAAGTCCATCAATAACGTCATCACCTTCCAGCATGGTTGCTTCTGAAGGGGCCGAAAATGCGTTGCGGTTCTTTTGTGTCGCCCTGCAAAACACATTCACTGTTATTGTTGCATGTGCGAGATTATTTGCAGAAGATGAAGTCTGCTTCTTCGGTCACGTACGTGCAGAGAGATACTACATGTTTAATGATCCATGCAGGGATATAAAGAGGTTATTTATCCGTTGTATAAAAATCGTGTTACGGATGAGGGGGAGGGGACTGGGGTTGTTTCAGGAAACCGAACTAGTTTTATGGAGACTGTAACTCGACGTAAAAACTTCGCCAGCATTTATTGCTCGTCCTGGGTTCTATCTTAACTCGTAGCAAAATCCCTCTCTACTGACCGCATGCAATCTAAGGTTGTGGGAAACAGCACAAGCAACATGCCTTTGAAGTAAAATTCTTGTACTTATGTTGAAATTGCGTACCATCGTTTCCAAACAAAATATTTCAAACAGCACAGATAACCATGCCGGAGTAAAGAGTTTAAATAAAGAAAAAAGAATAAATCATAAACCATTAAATAATAAATAAAACTGGAAGGAAAATTTAAATGAATGGATAAATAAGAATATAGTTGTGGCCAACGTGGAAATAAACAGTTGGCAGCTATTGTGTCGAAAAACTTTGCATGTATTGTTGCCGCCCACAAGTAGACCATTGCCAACTGACACTATAAATCTGAAAATAATTTTCATCAAATGGTATGCGTAAGGTAATTCGACAACGGTAGAATTTCAAATTAAAATTCTTGTAATGCATATAAAGGAAAGTCATCAAAATTAAAAATATTTATAGGGTTTGAAATATAAAATTTGCATATTAATTTCATAGCTTGTATTTCGTAGCAATTTTTTTATAACATTTCAATACACCGCGTAAAATATGAAACTGTTGAAAAGACAATTATTTTTCTAGTCTGCCAGGACAACACGAAGCACATTAAACAGTACGTGTTATTTCTAATACCAAGCAAGTCGCCCCGTTTACGAAATGCCGACTGACTCCTTCCGCAGGAGTCAGAGACTTACTCCTTCAGCATTTTGCGGGCCAGTGAAGCAGTATAAGCTGCTTTCTCCCGTGTATTCTTAATTGCTCTGTGATAAAATATTTATCACGACGTTCCGAGCCACTGACAAAATGACAGCGCCTAAAGTGTAAATAGTAAAGTAAATTTTATTCTAGCTTTCAGATGAACTCGTGAATTTTCCCGTTATCTAGAGGCAAAGCATCACAGTCATGTAGCGAGGAGGCTGGACTTGCGACAGTATCAAGCCCTACACCTCTTGCCTGACTCAAAACATTTAGGACACCTACTCAAAAAGTAATTAAAAAAGTCCAATATGTTGTAAAATTCCAAATGATCCTTTTTTCTTCAGCGCCGTGTAGTCACTGAGTGAAAAGTGTTTGCTGAATGAAACCAAATTTGATTGGCATTATAAAATCGAATGGTTTGTATAGGGACATTAAACTACATTGTTGCTAAAACTAAATTATAAAAATTTCTTATTAGGTTGCCCCAAACGTGTAAGATTTGGTTAGTACAACCAATTATATGTATGGCTGTATGTACATTAGAGTTTTTGCTATTAAATTAAGTTATCCACTTTCCCACAGACAACAAAATAAATGCCAGTACTGGAGCGAGCTGACTTCATTGCCACCACAAATGCTGTTGTATTAGACATTTCAGGTTGATTACGCTAACCACATTCGTATTCATTCCCAACGAAATGTTCCTTTTACACTGTGACATTTCTAATGATTACTGCAACCAAAACAATTATTTGAATGTCCTTGTAGATTGGTTGTGTGTACTAAATCCTTCTAGAAGATGCTGGAACAACCGAGTAAATGTATGGTTAAAAAAATAATTTTGAAGTACTTTATCTTCTTCGAGGAACGAACTAAGATGTTATTAGAAACAGAAGCTAGTTGAGTGAATTTTTTGGTGTAAACAAATACTTTTGAAGTGAATTTGTTTCCTACCTGGAAGAAAACGTTTTTCTCAGTGCTTAGCGACGATGGAAAATAATTCTTTCGTTTTCATTTCGCTTTCATCCGGGCGATGAGGGCCTGCGGACAGTAACGCGAGGAAGCCCGGCAGGGATCGAGATTCACNAATGAAATATTATAATTATTTAATAATATAATTAAACTTTTATTTTAAACTAAAATAAGGCACGTTTATTTAAACAAAAGTTTAAAACGCTTGTGATGCATGAAATATTTAGGAAATACCCAATTACCTTTTTAAAAGGTTTGATTCAAAAAGTGTGAAGAAACCGCGAGTAGATTATATAGAAAAAGAAATGCCCCAAGACTGTTTAACAAGTTGACAGATGAAAATTTGAGTTTAAAATGGATTGTAGCAATTGAGCTCCTTATAGAAATTCATTTCCGTTGTGAATACGGTAAGTTAAATCACAGAATAAATAATAATACCGAAATTAAACGACACGGCAGTCCCTTTCATTTGAAAATTTTCAGTCGATCAATGGATGTGCGATGATTTGGGCGAGGTGTTTTATCTGATTGGCTGTTACGTGTTGCAAGTGATTTCCTGTTGGTAGGGCTAATGTCTGCCAATTACGGTTCAATTTGCTGATGGCAAACACTTTTCCAGCTATATTACTGGCTAGTGAATTAATTGCATGGTGCCACAGAATACCTTAAAATACATAATTGTGATAGCTGCTATAATTGAGAAGGCTGCTTATAAAGTTAACTCCATCGCAAAACTCCAACGAAAATGCTGCCTGCACTGACCAGCAAAATGTCGGACCACTACTGCTAAGTCAACGCGTGGGAGTTTCCAAACGGTAGCCCATTAAATAGAGAACTTCCAGCAATAAATAGTAGATTACAAGGCATCAGGATCGTTACAATCAATTCATTGGTACGCTGACATGGAAGAAACCGTCGCACCATTTGAAGTCTGTACACTTATTTGTTATGTGCTGGCGAGAGATGAAAGTTTGCAATGCTGCTTCTGTAGATTTAAGTATTCTGAAACTGAAGACTGCATATTCAAGAGAGTAATGGACATACTTATATATGTATTCGTAATTATCTAGTGTCTTTACGAACCTTGCTGCACGCACGAGTCTCATGCTGCCGTGTATATCACTGTAGAAATATGTCTGGTCTCTTGTTCTGTCTCTTCGTTATCAGATATGGTTTTACTTACTAAGTCCATCAATAAAGTCATCTCTTCCAGTATGGTTGCTTCTGAAGGGGCCGAAAATGCGTTGCGGTTCTTTTGTGTCGCCCTGCAAAACACATTCACTGTTATTGTTGCATGTGCGAGATTATTTGCAGAAGATGAAGTCTGCTTCTTCGGTCACGTACGTGCAGAGAGATACTACATGTTTAATGATCCATGCAGGGATATAAAGAGGTTATTTATCCGTTGTATAAAAATCGTGTTACGGATGAGGGGGAGGGGACTGGGGTTGTTTCAGGAAACCGAACTAGTTTTATGGAGACTGTAACTCGACGTAAAAACTTCGCCAGCATTTATTGCTCGTCCTGGGTTCTATCTTAACTCGTAGCAAAATCCCTCTCTACTGACCGCATGCAATCTAAGGTTGTGGGAAACAGCACAAGCAACATGCCTTTGAAGTAACATTCTTGTACTTATGTTGAAATTGCGTACCATCGTTTCCAAACAAAATATTTCAAACAGCACAGATAACCATGCCGGAGTAAAGAGTTTAAATAAAGAAAAAAGAATAAATCATAAACCATTAAATAATAAATAAAACTGGAAGGAAAATTAAAATGAATGGATAAATAAGAATATAGTTGTGGCCAACGTGGAAATAAACAGTTGGCAGCTATTGTGTCGAAAAACTTTGTATGTATTGTTGCCGCCCACAAGCAGACCAATGCCAACTGACACTGTAAATCTGAAAATAATTTTCATCAAATGGTATGCGTAAGGTAATTCGACAACGGTAGAATTCCAAATTAAAATTCTTGTAATGCATATAAAGGAAAGTCATCAAAATTAAAAATATTTATAGGGTTTGAAATAGAAAATTTGCATATTAATTTCATAGCTTGTATTTTGTAGCAATTTTTTTATAACATTTCAATACACCGCGTAAAATATGAAACTGTTGAAAAGACAATTGTTTTTCTAGTCTGCCAGGACAACACGAAGCACATTAAACAGTACGTGTTATTTCTAATACCAAGCAAGTCGCCCCGTTTGCGAAATGCCGACTGACTCCTTCCGCAGGAGTCAGAGACTTACTCCTTCAGCATTTTGCGGGCCAGTGAAGAAGTATAACCTGCTTTCTCCTGTGTATTCTTAATTGCTCTGTGATAAAATATTTATTACGTTGTTCCGAGCCACTAACAAAATGACAGCGCCTAAAGTGTAAATAGTAAAGTAAATTTTATTCTAGATTTCAGGTGAACTCGTGCATTTTCCCGTTATCTAGAAGCAAAGCACCACAGTCATGTAGCGAGGAGGCTGGACTTGCGACAGTATCAAGCCCTACACCTCTTGCCTGACTCAAAACATTTAGGACACCTACTCAAAAAGTAATTAAAAAAGTCCAATATGTTGTAAAATTCCAAATGATCCTTTTTTCTTCAGCGCCGTGTAGTCACTGAGTGAAAAGTGTTTGCTGAATGAAACCAAATTTGATTGGCATTATAAAATCGAATGGTTTGTATAGGGACATTAAACTACATTGTTGCTAAAACTAAATTATAAAAATTTCTTATTAGGTTGCCCCAAACGTGTAAGATTTGGTTAGTACAACCAATTATATGTATGGCTGTATGTACATTAGAGTTTTTGCTATTAAATTAAGTTATCCACTTTCCCACAGACAACAAAATAAATGCCAGTACTGGAGCGAGCTGACTTCATTGCCACCACAAATGCTGTTGTATTAGACATTTCAGGTTGATTACGCTAACCACATTCGTATTCATTCCCAACGAAATGTTCCTTTTACACTGTGACATTTCTAATGATTACTGCAACCAAAACAATTATTTGAATGTCCTTGTAGATTGGTTGTGTGTACTAAATCCTTCTAGAAGATGCTGGAACAACCGAGTAAATGTATGGTTAAAAAAATAATTTTGAAGTACTTTATCTTCTTCGAGGAACGAACTAAGATGTTATTAGAAACAGAAGCTAGTTGAGTGAATTTTTTGGTGTAAACAAATACTTTTGAAGTGAATTTGTTTCCTACCTGGAAGAAAACGTTTTTCTCAGTGCTTAGCGACGATGGAAAATAATTCTTTCGTTTTCATTTCGCTTTCATCCGGGCGATGAGGGCCTGCGGACAGTAACGCGAGGAAGCCCGGCAGGGATCGAGATTCACNACAGTCATGTAGCGAGGAGGCTGGACTTGCGACAGTATCAAGCCCTACACCTCTTGCCTGACTCAAAACATTTAGGACACCTACTCAAAAAGTAATTAAAAAAGTCCAATATGTTGTAAAATTCCAAATGATCCTTTTTTCTTCAGCGCCGTGTAGTCACTGAGTGAAAAGTGTTTGCTGAATGAAACCAAATTTGATTGGCATTATAAAATCGAATGGTTTGTATAGGGACATTAAACTACATTGTTGCTAAAACTAAATTATAAAAATTTCTTATTAGGTTGCCCCAAACGTGTAAGATTTGGTTAGTACAACCAATTATATGTATGGCTGTATGTACATTAGAGTTTTTGCTATTAAATTAAGTTATCCACTTTCCCACAGACAACAAAATAAATGCCAGTACTGGAGCGAGCTGACTTCATTGCCACCACAAATGCTGTTGTATTAGACATTTCAGGTTGATTACGCTAACCACATTCGTATTCATTCCCAACGAAATGTTCCTTTTACACTGTGACATTTCTAATGATTACTGCAACCAAAACAATTATTTGAATGTCCTTGTAGATTGGTTGTGTGTACTAAATCCTTCTAGAAGATGCTGGAACAACCGAGTAAATGTATGGTTAAAAAAATAATTTTGAAGTACTTTATCTTCTTCGAGGAACGAACTAAGATGTTATTAGAAACAGAAGCTAGTTGAGTGAATTTTTTGGTGTAAACAAATACTTTTGAAGTGAATTTGTTTCCTACCTGGAAGAAAACGTTTTTCTCAGTGCTTAGCGACGATGGAAAATAATTCTTTCGTTTTCATTTCGCTTTCATCCGGGCGATGAGGGCCTGCGGACAGTAACGCGAGGAAGCCCGGCAGGGATCGAGATTCACCCCTCCGCACTGCCTCTAGGAAAACAAACGTGCCGTCATTAGGCCAATAGGAAGCGGTGGTGAGCTCTCCATCCGCCGGGGCAGTCATTATTCATCCCGCGGGCCCCCACCTATCACCCCGTTTCCGGCATCGCCCGCTCGCATGGTCCGCCGACCACCCCGGTGGCACGGGGGTTGGTGGGTGTTGGTGGCGTCGCGATTTCGACTAACACGCCGCTCTATGACAACGGGAATACCTATTACATCTACTTGCCGGTTAACTCTTTGAGGTAGGCACAACTTTATTATCGTCAAGGGAGATAGTTCCCCGCCAGCTTGGATTTATAGTTTCTTCTCTAAAACCTGGCAGTAGAGAATTTTTTTTTCGTTTTGCGGGTGGTCCGGGCATAGGATACAGCTTAGCACATATACTGGAATATTTAATATATAGTTTTTATACGTGTTATCGCGTCTGAAATAATTTTTATAAAATAATAATGTTTTCTTTTTAGCTGTTTGCCTCTTCCAAAGTAATCAAGGCAGTGAAGATGCAAAAAAATTCAGAATGCTGGAAAAACTACTGTGCTCTGTCGTGCTAAAATTTGCTATACAATCTCTGAAACAGAAGCAATAGTGAGAAAACTGTTTAATCCTCCTCCCCCTTTGAAAACTTTACTATAACTTATTCACGGTAAACTAAGCACTTTTCAAAGACCTGTATAAGATTTACTTGTATGCGCATTGTGTGTTCTTCCAACATGTGTGCAATTAACATTGCCATGAACCTGAGCTCTTTATTCATGCTTCTGTCAAGTAAAACTTTGAGATTATAAGAAAAGCAATTTTTTTTAATTTCCCAATACTTACATAAATTTGCATTACAAATACAGCAAACAAAATAAATAATTTCGTTACTCACAAATTTTTACCTAACACTTTTTAGTCAACGTTAGGACATGGAACAACTTTCCCTCCGTCGTTAACAAATTTACTGAGTGCCTGCCAGTCAGTGTGCTCGTTGAGATATAAGCAGGTAACGGCGGTTACATTTTTGAAAGAATTAATTAAAAAGTCCTTAGTTAACCGTGAACATTTTTCAGAAGTGAGTCGGCTGTATACTCAACTGCAAGAAAACTATGTTCTATTTGTCTCTAGTCTTAATTTACGCCTTCCTATTCATCCTATTTGACAATAAAGCACCAGTATGACAAGCTAACAGCCAGTATAATGACAACTTTATAACTTAGAGTGAACTGTTATTTCGAATACAGTGAGATAAATGTTTGTAGTATTGTGTTTTTTATTTCCAAAGCATGTCGTTTTTCCTTTCTAAAACACTGATAGAAATAGGGAAACAATATAATTACATATGCGCCAGTTTTTTTTTAAAGGGGAAAAAGTTCTCAAACGTTTTGCCCGAGATACACTCGGACATTGTCGGCAAAGTGTTCATTGAGCGGCATTTAACACTTTGAGTGCTGCCATGTAATAGTGCGTTCCCTGAATTTACCACTTTGCATACTAGGCCCTAATGCAGATCCGGTAAATCTTCTACCAATATTTCTCTGTCCATGAAAATAACCAAACCTGGTGAAGCTACGTTATTTCGCTACATTATGGACATTTTACTACTAAAAAACGTAACATGAACGACAATTTTCACAAATAAAAATAAAATGTTAGTGTAAGTACTGAAATTATCACTGTGGTCTGCGTATCCAGTTACATTCGTAAGGAATTTTCATTGGAGAACTGCCGTCTTGGAATTACATTGGTTGTTAGCATGTCAATAATGAAATCCTGGTGAGTTGTTAATCAATAGGACAGCAGCAAGTGCAGCCGAGGGTTCCGTCAACTCACTTCTAGCTTATCTGTCAAATGCTAGTAAGAAATGTGCTGACCTCAAAGTGTCTACTGAGCGGCATGAGATTTGTCTTAACATTAGGACATCCGCATTCTTTAGAGATACAGGCGATAAAATATTACTAAGTCGTAGCTGTTTTCATAAGGTTTTCTGCAACACTCAAAGCGTAAATAACTCAAATGAATAGGACTTATTGAATATTATTATACGTAGGAAATAACAGTTCATTGGGGAACTTTCAAATCGATATTATATTGCAAGAAAGCCAGCCAGTCATGAAAGTGGTTTAGTAGAGTAAGTGTGTCAGTTGTTCAGTAGAGTAAGCATGTCAGGTGTTCAGTAGAGTAAGCATTTCAGGTGTTCAGTAGAGTAAGCGTGACAGGTGTTCAGTATAATAAGCGTGTAAGGTGTCCTATGAACCAATGGGACGGTTCTAATGGGAATATAGAGACTGAAAATCATGCAATAATGACTGCAGGCGACTCTCTTCTATCTTGTCGTAATTGTCACTAAACCTGTACCGCACTCAAAATGTCAACCATTTTCACCGCCCACTTTAACTTTTGGTTACAGAAAAGGAAATTTCGCAAATTTATTTGCGGAGAATTTAAACTTTAACCATATGTACATTTGAGTTTCTGCTTATATTGGACCACATTTTGTTAGATACGGCCAGACTACTATTGACCAATAACGAACCTGTAAGGAAACCACAGACCGAATCCCGTGCTACATGCTCTGGTGTTAAACTGGAGTGACAGCAAATGAACAACTAACAGTGTGTTGAGTTCACAAATAATTGTGGATTCTAGCTTGTTGCGTAATAAAGTCGAACCATTTCAGGATCTCTATGATTTCAAGTGTTGCAACTAATACATATTTGTTGCGTGCTATACTAATGTTGGCGCAGACCTATTTTCGTTATCACACCCAAAGAACTGAATACTTTGTGTCCAGCTATAGTAATATCAACCATATTCTTAAACTGTAACTGTACCACGGTTTACAAACAGCATCTCACAGGTCACTGTGCATCGCAGTATACACACAAAGGCTTACACAGGTCTGAATGATCTAAGATTCAGAAATCTCCGCAATCTTTAACTTATATTCCTCTCTCCTAAACATAATTTATAGATTTTACACTTTCAAAAACCAAGCCCGTTAAGCCACAATGGACATCTTAGCAATTAATATAAAATCCATTTTGTTTTCTTCTGATTATAATAATTATTATTGTCACGACTTTAACAGTGATCAAGTTTAATCCTTCATCTCACGTGAGGAAATATAAATTTACTTGAAACCACCAGAACTTTAGTAATTCTGTTAATAAATCTGTATGAAATAAGAATATTATATGTTTAATTTCATGTCATGAAGTTGTGTTACGAAGATATAGAAAGAAACCCGAGATGGAGGGAATTTATTCACATTTACCATATAATCAGTTTTTTATTTCAGCTCATACAGTCTAAGGGCTTCACCTGTCTACGCTGTCAAAAGGTCAGCAAAGCTTGACTAAAATAAGGATCGTTTTTAACCAGTCTGACGTATTAAGTTATTATTAGATACCTGTAATAATAACATTAATTTATATCCGCGGACTCAGAGCTCCAAGATATATGCTCGTTTCACTTCTGCCATTGGCCACCAGTTGTGTAACACGTCATAGGGATTATTCCATCCGATGTTATAGGTTCAACGTCTGAGCAGCTAGTCCACAGCAAGGTGATCACGCAGGTTAATGACGCCGTAGCCAATTACATCACGAATTGATCTCAGGTAGTTATAGGGAAGTGAAGTCTTGCAGGTTACTACAGGGCAGATAATTACACAAAGACTGGAGCGTGGAGATATTTGGGCGGCTCTTAACATTAAGGTCTTGAGAGCCAATGAGGGTGAAACGAGGTGAGTATGGAGTAGCGCCGGAATGCAATGGTGGGAGAAACGAGAGATCCCTGAGAAAACCTTCCGACTAGTGGCATCGTCCAGCACGATTCTCACAGGTGATAATCCGGGAGCAACCCCCCGGAAATCGAACCCAATTCGCCTATTTGGGAGGCGAGTAATCAGATCACTACAACACCCCGGCCCCTTTACACAGAGACTAAATGTTGTAAATTGATTTTCTATTGCATTGTATAGCAATAACAAAGCCTTTTTAATACTGTTTTAAGGTTTTTTCTCTATAACGAGGACAACCAATTACAACAAAAGTTCAATAGATTTTTAAATGACTTGTCTAACACGAAATTTAACTTGACCATGGAAGCTTTTATTTTGTAGGTTGTTAATCCTGACAGTCGCTAAAAGGAAGCAATTCGTTGTAAAACGACGTGCAAAAAAAGCATATTACTAGAGATGATTGTTTATAGCGGGAAACGTTGACTGTTTGCTAGGATTAAACGTGCCGTCCGGCAATGTTCTTTCCTTATTCGCTGTCATGCATATATGAAGCTACTACCCAATTTCACTGGGTCAGTGAGGATTCTGATACTACAGGGCATAACATTCGTAATTGGTCTGTAAACAACTTAGTCTATTCTAAACCTTGTTCATCCAATCACGAAAGATTAAACTGTTAGAGTCGAAAATATATTTTGGCTCAATAACTTTCCTGGTTTTCCCTAATCTGTATACATACCTTAATATGAAAGCTAGAGTACAATGTTGTAGTGACAATGTTGCCGCGATACGACCCTGTTATTTCTGTGTCGCAGGTCGTGTGACATGTCGCAGGTAAAATTTGTGTCACTCCTGCAATCATTAACAATTACTGTTAATGTAAGGAATAAAAAACTTAATCCTGCAACACCTCTGTAAAGTGACCTATGGAACACTAAAGCTTAAAAGTTCCGTTCACTCTAATTGGGTGTTCAGTACACTCGCCAATCTCGATAACTTATTGGCTTACTCCAGCCAATAACACAGAGGCCAGCATTAAGTGGTTATCCCACATCGACGGTCCTTAGATGACTCACATATCGACCGAGCGCTATTTAAATATGTTCTGGCTTTAAAAGTTGCAAAGGACGCCGAAGGCCGTACGGTTAGCGTGCCGGCCTCCCAATTCGGCAAATCAGACACGATTGCCGGCACATCCAAGTACGGATTTGTCGCACTCGGGGAAAAGTAGCCGGTGAGACGTACCTGTGTACGAGTCTTTATTCATCAAATCCTCAGGCTGGCAGGGAGCGATGGATATGACTCTGAGGTCGTTTCACCAGTAGTGCCGACTTCATTTGATTCTTGCGAAAATACTCCCAGTCCGGTTTTGTTTCAAACCACCTCAGCTCAGACAAACTTTCTTGATTGGATGGTTTAATCTGCTACCCATTTAAGGTACTTACCCAAGACTCACAATAATTCACTACCGATGAAACAATTCTGTCTGCCTAAATCAAATACCAAAATGACTTTCGAGGAAGACAAGCGGCCAATAGCCGAGGGAAACTGCGCGTCAAACTATTGGAAATCTAGCTGCGTGGAATTCCTTTCCTTGGAATAGAGGTGTCCCACGTTAAACTTGCCTCAACTGCAGGAAAAAGTTTCACGTTTCTTTACATTAAGTAAATAACAATTAAATACATTTTCTTGTACAAAGTGACATATTTCCAAGTCTTGTTGCTTGAATAAGGCAACGATATAATCGCCGCCGCCGAACCCTCATACGCCATCGCATGGCCTTGGTGTCGTGAGACCGGGAGCTTAAGACTCCCATAACTCACAGGATGTTTGTAAAACAAATACACTGCAACATATACTCAAATAATTCGGTTAGTGGTGGGGCGCCACGTAGCTGTGTTTTGTATGGCACCGGACCCGAATTAAGGCTGTTTATTGGTGTTGTCAATTTCAAATTGAAATTACGTGTTTTCGTGTTCGGCGGGGGAATAAAGCTCCCGGCTGGAGTGATTGTCCGTGTCGTGATGTCTGTCTGACATGTTGGTCTGTTGTGTGATAGTGTGCTAATTAATTTCGCATGTAGTGTGCGGCTGAGTCCCTAGTCTCCCGGGGCAGCCCACGGGGTACGTTTCATAGTGTGTTGGGGTAGTGATATTGGAGAAATTATATATGCACTGAGGGCGCTTAGTCATTTCAGGTTTTTTATATTGGATTAATAACTTAATAGAATAAATATAAATAAATATATACATTTGCTAATGTCATACTTTTTTTTCCCCATAAGCACTTCAGTTTATTATCAGGGGGTATATGGGTTGCTTTAAAAGGAAGTGCAAAGTAATATATTTTAGAATTGAAATCTTTAAAGTAGATTACTTGGGAAAAGTTTTATTCATAGTCTAATTTATTTCCTTTTAATTATGATAACTTGCAAAAATTAGAAGGAAAGGGGGGGGGGCGATGAAATTGGTTTTGCCTAAGCACTGAAGGTGCAAACTTGTTAGGAGAAAAAAGTCGTTGTTAGTATGCTAGAGAGGCCTTTAGTACCAGAGTCTATTCGGATGCTAGTCAGTGCAGGACTCCCCTCCCCCCACTCATACGTATGTTCTTCCGGGCTGTTCTGTACTGTTTTCTTTTTCCCAACCTGAAAGCAGACAATCATGTCGGTGTGTCATTCTGGGTACGAAATGTATATTTTTCGTAATGTCTTATTTCACAGTTATTTAATTTTTAATTTTTTGAATTATTATTTTTTTTTGTAATTACATATTTGTTTGGGGTTTCCCGTAAAATCACCTATGACAATTATTTTCCGCAGAAAATGAATAACACTTAAATCTTTTAACTTAAATATGATACATGTTACTTTAAAATCTTGACTCATACCAAAGTCTAACAACTATTTTAAAACTATGTTTAATTTCACCTAAAGAGTTTATTGAAGTCACAGGCGTGGAAGGTTTCGGTTTATTTTAATGGCGACTTATGTTTCACCTGCATCAAGGGATTAACTTTTATCTATTTTTAATTTAAATTATATCTCAAAATTTGGAATTGGAATATGAGTGAACCACCTAACAAACGTAGAAGAAAATTTTCTTTGTCATATTTTGATGATGTGAACAATTATTTAGATCTATAAGCTAGCGTTTTGTTCAGCCATAACATAAGTATGAGAAATTTATAAAATTTAAATTTCTGTAGTTCTTTTTATTTTCTTTATGGTTTCCCATTATTGTAGTAATTTTCAGGCAGTACAATCGTACCATAAAAAAAAAAAAACTTAAAAATTTTGAAAATAATTAAAACCATAGATGATACTTAACCGTACACCCAACCAAACTCATTCAATGTCATTTTAATAGGTGACTACGGTAAACACAATATTTCATTACTTAATATGGCTGCATATTGCGAAAATATTTAGTTTCCAAAAAACATTTTTATTCTTTAATGTGTTGCACTATTTAAGATTTACTGATACCTTTCTGCCCTCATTTGGCTGACAACAAACGAGCCATAAATGTTAACTTTTAAAATAACAAAACGGTTTTGGTCTTGCTGTCTTTAGAATAAAGAATTAGGGGGAGAGGGAGGGAAGGTTGTGGCAAGAAGAGTGGGCTAGTTTCACACGAATACATCTTCAATAACGAATATTTATCTTTAGACACGTTAACGGTTTATAAGAACCTTAAAATAGTAAACTTTCCGTTCTGATAAACCATAACAAAATACCCGACCAAGTCATATTATTACGAAATTCCGCTACTGTTGACGACAATAGCACATAGACAATGAAATAAGGCAGTTGTCACGACCAGACTTACATAAAAGATGATATTTAGGAGTTGTGCAAACGTATTTACTACTGTTGTCATACTGAAAGTGAAACGTTGTATTTATGCCACTTAAAAGAAGATGATCATCAGTACTCGGGCTCAAGGCATCTTTTTTTATGAGTTATTGTATGGTTGAAGTGTACCGTTATTAGATAAAATTGCTCCACTATAAAAAATGGGGTGGAAACTGCGGACTATTACGTGTCATTAATTATAGACGTGTATATCGATTGCGACGGCGCGTGAGATCTCACCAACATACTAGAGTTGAACTTACCGCCAAGGGGTAGGGTAATGGTGTTTCCAGACGTGTGATTTCAATTACATTACAGCTAATCCTGTTCACTGCGGCAATGTTGACGACGATTCATAGGCGGAAACGGCTCTAATTGGCACTATAGTACCAGAACTGGACACGTAGGTATCCTCAATGACGCTGCGTTGCATTCTCCGATGAGTCACATTTTCTGCTGCCTATAACGGATGTTACTGGACGCTTTAAGGGGGCAGTACACTTGCCATCTTAGATTTACGTATTTTCCTCCATAACTTAATTTTTGGAGTCAATATTCAAAAACCAAGCTTATTTTTCTTACATGATTAGTCTTACATCTGTAACCGTAATCAAACATTACCTAATTATTTAATAATTTCAATATCACTTGAGAAAATACAGGTATAATTGAAACCCTACAAATTTCCAAAAATTCGTTAAGTAGTCTTCTATGTCATGTCAAGCTTTCATTTTTTATTTTTCTGGTTATACATTTTCATTACGAAGATTAGTAAGAAAATTCGAAGATGGAGTGGAAACTACCCCCTTAAGCGAGAAACCTTCTATAAAGAAAACACTGTAACTATGGTTACAAGAATACATACTGGTGGAGGAAGCGTTATGGTTGCGATATTTTTGGAGAATTGGGCGACCAGGGTCGTAACTGAAAAACTTCGTCATTCCTTTCTTATTACTTCCGAACAATTATATCTGCACCAGAGAATAAAGTCTACCTTTATGAGTGTGTATAATTTCCAAGGATGGGTGGATAACCAAATGTGCTGACATTGCTTTTCAGATAAACGAGAAGAACCAAACATGCCCCAAACAGTGCTTTATATTTATATTTCCGATAGGAAGCGATATTCCAAGGGGAAAAAAACCCCTAGTACTTTAAGTTGTATTAAAATTGAAACTACAGAGGAAACGTTAATGTTCACACACTATAAACATAACCATTGAGAAAAAAATAAAAAAAGAACATTTCCCTAATCTAAATTATTTAAATTACAGAGTACGCGTCATAATATCAGAGCTAAATACTGATTCGAAAATATTCGTCAGTTATTTATGAACCTGCAGACATACATACTCGTGTGTGCAATGTTTCAGCCCAGTCGTGCTAGTGTATAACATTGCCATACGAATGATAAATTTTCGAAAGGTCAGAAGTAAGAGCTAAATAACCCCTTATCTGTGTTAATTTTTGCGACATACTTTGTGCACCTCTATCATACCCAGAGAAGAATTCTGATGCTTACTACATACTTGCGCTCTATCAGGTACTCGTGTAGCCATGAAGATACAAGATCTTGTATAATGCAAGTGCATGAGCAATACATTTTAAAAAAATTTTAAACACTCATTTTTACGCACATGAGGTTTACTGCCGATGCAAAATTTAAAAACAATTTAAGGCTGTAGGAGAGATTACTCGGGTCAGAAGGCCTACTGCAATCTGCGAAATTATGAAGATTTCGACACATAAGTTCAGGCTCCCCGTCGATAACGGCACCCCAGGCCCATTTTGCGACGATGACCTCTTCCACGATTTCACATAAGAGGGGGACTGCAGTGGCAAGAGGTCTCGTTTCCCATCACGAGTCCACGTACAGCATCCTTTCTTTAGTACACACATTTTCGCACAGGAGGTCCACATCAACACCAGTCCATTCTTCACTCGGCCTCTTCCCCCCAACATGATGAGACAAGTTCGATCCCCGGCAGGGTCGCTCCCAGATTTTCGCCCTTCCATTCATCAAAAACATTACTTCCTCAGTTCGTTTGTTTGTCAANTGTTCGTTTGTTTGTCAAACAAAACTCAGGCTACTTAAACAGCCCGGCAAAGACATAATATTTCAGATTGAAATCAATTCCCCGTAAAGCACATTCTCGTTCATTTGTCTTTAAAACATACCCATGCATTAGATTTTATACACCGCTGAAATAATGAGTTTTTAAGAAAAGCTGTAGGGTAATGTTCAATAAATTAAAAGAGCACAACTAAAAACACATAAATGTATTATCCTACTTTCCCCATGCATTCAATCATTACATTTCTCTGATGTTTGCAGATGATGGGTAGTACATAAGGATTTCATTCAACAGGTTCATTGTGGTCTTAAGGAAATATGTAGTGGATGTTCTTGTCGTCTTTTGCATTATCCACGACACTTTTTTCAGCAAAGCCGGTGAGGAGATGTGTGAGGATGTCGAAAAATTCGCCACTATTTCACCGTCAACATGGTCTTCATTATCGTATAGATGGCCCTTCCCTTTTTTTGCTACTCTTCGAGCCGGAACGAAATCTCTGAAGAAACTTAGGAAAAATCACTCAGATATGATTCACTATAACCGGTTTTATTAACGGAATATTTTCACAACACACGGCGAGCAGAGCTGCTTCGATTGTGATTATCAAGGCTATTGACGAGGGAGCATATTATGCAAAAATAGCCTCCCATGAGCCCTGACGTGTATCGACTCAGGAAATAATCGTTTTAAAACTACTACCGTTGCTACCAACCACGATGGAAATACGTCTCTTTGAATATTTACGAAATAAAATCTAACATGAAAACTTTACTACCAGGTATAACAGAGATCACGATTATATCATGAATATATGATTGTAAATATTCATCAAATCGGTTTTGACATATGGCGATTACCTTCAGGCACATCCTCATATTTGTTAATAATGACTTGCACCCTAGGGTGAAAACGGACCCATGCTTACACAAGTAAAAGTTCTCAACTTCGCACCTCAGTCTTTCACATGATATAATGCAATTATTTATTCCATTAAAATGACGGCAGCTATAAATGCAAGCCCTATTCCCGATGCACTAATATTCACAAACTGTTCTGTGAACACTGTGATAATCACCATCCCAGAGAACCACGAAACGTGGCGGTGGAGATCAGGCACCCTTTCTATAATGATTATTTCGCACCTACATGGGACCGGACACGCTCAATATTTCACACCATCCTCTCGACAGCAGTGGCACAACTACCAGAGCGCACGCCTCCCATCTAGGCGAGCTAAGTGCGAATCCCGGCAGGGGTCGCACCTTTATTTTCGCGCATGTGGGAAACGTGATGGATGCCATTGCCAACATTATCACCCATGATGGACTTGGTGATGTCCGGCTGAATATCTCGGGATACTTGGCCTTATTCGCTGACCTAAACGTCCTCACCCATTTCAGCTGCCTAGCTCTCTCTCAACTCAAAACACACGGTGTCCCCTGAAAAAAATGTACTGGTGTGGGCTTAATACCAATGTTAATTAATTCAGGTAACTGACGAAGAGTAATCGACGTGTGAAAAAAATTTCATTTTCTCAAGTCACATGTCGGAAACGCAGTTTCAACCACAAGTTTTCCGGTTCTAGGAATTTGTCGGCCGAGAATTTGTCAACTCATTACTCAATACGCAGGAGCGGACGTCCATAGGAAGAGTTTTACCGGTTTAATTCAGAAAGAATATACGGATGCAATATATATTTATTAAAAAAACCGTGGGAGCACCCTAATAAAACCATCATACTCTGTTCGTTCCAGAATGGGCCACGGGGAAAATATAAAATCCGCAGACACCGTCGCCAATGTATATTTTATATGCCTATATGCATATGCATATAAATATTTAAGTATCATTATATGGTAATAAAAATATGTGTGCATATTATATGCTATTATAAAAATATTCCTAAATCATATAATACATTATTATAAATATATGTTTCTGCAAAGGCGACGGTATTTGCGGGTTTAATATTTTCACTGGGGCCCTTGCTGGTACGCAGCAAGTGTTGACTTTGGCAACAATTTTGGACGACATCTACGCCAGTGATGAAGGGAAAATAATCTATATTTTGTTTATAAATCAATTATGGGAAAACTATGAGAAAATCCATTTGCCTCACTCACAGTAACAGAAACCATGACAACAAACAACCTTGACCATGCCTTTGACTTTGGATTATTTCATGCGACCTAGACCTTTGGCTACAATCGCGAACAAATTCTATCACTTAAAACAAAAAAGAATCAAGATTTTTTTTTTAGAAAACTTTAAAATCGCTGAAAAAATCATGAGACCTTGGCGACTGAAGACGACGCCAAAATATTATGATTTTATCTGCGATTAAAAAATGTCCTACACCAATTGCGATTCTGTTTTGTTTTAGGCAGTAGATTTGTTCGCTTTGTTAGTCAAAGGTCAAGGTCAACGTCACTTGACGTCATCCAAGGTCAAGGCAAAGGTTTCTTGCTGTAATAGTTCCTGCATTGTAAGAGAGGCAATTGGATTTTCTCAGTATTCCCATAAATATTTTATAAAAAAATATTGTTTTTTTTTCATTATCCCTAGCGTAGATGTCGTCCGAAATAGTTGTCAAATTGAACATTTGCTGCGGAAAACGTACTGTTATTCGATGATGGAATGTAAATTCGATCGTTATTTGGGATGCTATTGTAAGAAGACCTGTTCTAACATTAACTGTCGATAGAACGAAGCTGTTTGTCATCAGAATGTGGTATGTACTATGATGACATGAGAAAAGTTTAAATATCAGTTATGATGTCATAGCAACTTGAAAATACTTCCTGAAACATGTAAGTGTCTTCCTGCACTGTCTATAACGTGTTATATGTGGAGAGTACGATATAATGTGTAGGTTTATCTATACATGTCGAGAGCAAATCTTTTCTCCCAACAGGACAACATGCATACGACTCAAGGAGAGATGAAAGAAATATGTACACGAGGAGCACTATACGTATGGCATATCGATGTGATACGTGTAGACGAATGTATGCACGTGTTGATAATTTAAATGGTGATTTGAAACTTTGTAAAGGAGAGAATACAAGGATGTCTGATGAACGACAAGGTCACCCTTCATCTTCCCAGTTTCAAGACGCAAAATTGCTCTCAAGTTGTCTCTAATTTTATATCGAATATTACGCCTTTTACCTCATAGTTAACATCTNAGAGCAAATCTTTTCTCCCAACAGGACAACATGCATACGACTCAAGGAGAGATGAAAGAAATATGTACACGAGGAGTACTATACGTATGGCATATCGATGTGATACGTGTAGACGAATGTATGCACGTGTTGATAATTTAAATGGTGATTTGAAACTTTGTAAAGGAGAGAATACAAGGATGTCTGATGAACGACAAGGTCACCCTTCATCTTCCCAGTTTTAAGACGCAAAATTGCTCTCAAGTTGTCTCTAATTTTATATCGAATATTACGCCTTTTACCTCATAGTTAACATCTNTAAGACGCAAAATTGCTCTCAAGTTGTCTCTAATTTTATATCGAATATTACGCCTTTTACCTCATAGTTAACATCTGATTGTATAACACAGTCCACGCTAGTGCTCTGCGAGCTAATTTTAATGACTTTTTCCTGAAGCGATCTGCATTCAGGTGTTTTCTAAACTAATTTGTTACACCGAATATGTTATTTACATATACAGATGTTTGCTCTTATCTGTCAAGTATGAAACCTAATATATATAACCAACTTATCGATAAGGTGGAAAAATATGGTGTTCAAAAATATAATATTTGGTTGGATTGTAACTTTAATAAACCAGAGCCTCAAGTTAGAGAGTATTGTCGCAGAGTCTTCAAGACCTTTGCATGTATGTGTGTCATGTAGTAGTCCGGTCAAGTTAGCTCAAAAAATAGGGGTAAGCTTACAAAAATTCGCATAGAGCTAAAAATTGGTACGAATGTTNTCAAGTTAGCTCAAAAAATAGGGGTAAGCTTACAAAAATTCGCATAGAGCTAAAAATTGGTACGAATGTTGGGAACGCCATTATAAATGAAATGTGAAAAGTCCCCATCGATCCCACATCTGCAAAAAAATTTATTCAAGGTCAAAGTTNTAAATGAAATGTGAAAAGTCCCCATCGATCCCACATCTGCAAAAAAATTTATTCAAGGTCAAAGTTTGCAAATATGTGTTTTCGCATTTTTCAGCCAAACGGTAAGTTTTATCATAAAAATCGGTCACATAAAAATTGTAGATCATGCAATTATCTATAAAAATTGTCATTTTGCCTTTTTCCTAAGAGTCACCATTTCTGAGATATAACGATTCAAAAGTTGAAAAAGTTGTGTTCTTCATAATATGCACAATTATCCGCGTATATACATCACTGGAGCCGTAATACAAGTAAAAATACTTTTATATTGGTCTGTGTAACATATACATACAAAATAGTACAATTCTGAGAATATGAACTCGAAAGAAACCCAGTATACNTATATTGGTCTGTGTAACATATACATACAAAATAGTACAATTCTGAGAATATGAACTCGAAAGAAACCCAGTATACACCAGTATAACCTTGAACAACATCTCTCTCCTATTCAACTATCCGCGTGGCAAAGGTCTTATACTNTTATATTGGTCTGTGTAACATATACATACAAAATAGTACAATTCTGAGAATATGAACTCGAAAGAAACCCAGTATACGCCAGTATAACCTTGAACAACATCTCTCTCCTATTCAACTATCCGCGTGGCAAAGGTCTTATACTTGCTCCTTTGTCGAAGGCCTAAATGAAATACTGTTAGTCTCGAACATACCTTCGTAGTGAAAACACGTGAGTATTGCTAAGATTTCCTAACGAAGGTTGTGCCGTTTTTAGTTTTAAAAAAAATGTCGCAAATGTGCTTTATTTGTAGTAAACCTTTGACTGAAAGTGAAATTGTTACTGTTGATCGTGGCATGAAGACATTAATTGATGCAAGTAGTGAAAGAGGTCATGAGTTATCGGAATACCTGAAATACCAGAAATCTGTGACAATTCATGTGCAGTGTCGTAAAAAGTACACTCGAAAGAGCACTATTGCTGCAGTTAAAAGACAACACGAAGAAGAACAAGCCAGTACATCTACAATAAGTCCCCCTCGTACTAGAGCACGCGTAAGTGAATCAGCTTTTTGTTTTAAACAATGTTGCTTATTTTGCGGCAATGAATTGAGTGAAGAGTATTAGAAGAAAAAAGCACTGGATGCTCGGCGTATAATTTTCAAAGTAACTACACTTTAATTTAAAGAATCTATTCTGAAAGAAGCTCAGACTCGTTCTGATGATTTGGCAAAAGCTGTTACTGCTCGAATTGGGTTTGATTATGATTTAGTTGCTGCTGAGGCTAAGTATCATAATGATTGTTATAATTACTTCTTGAGACCGACCACTGGGGGTAAAGTCGGTCGTCCTCAAGATGAAGATACGAATCTTGCAATGGAAGAAATATTTACATACATTGAAAATAGCGATGGTTGTCAGTTTACATTAAACGAATTAAAATATATTTGCAAAAATGCAGCTGTAAATAACAGAACTATTAAGATACGATTATTGAATTTAATAGGACCACAATAGATCGTGAAATAGGCCTACCGGGGAAACCACGTTCGAAAAAAACGCGCCAAGTACACTACCTCACAGGTGGCGTGGAAAGTATTATGAAGAACACAACTTTTTCAACTTTTTGAATCGTTATATCTCAGAAATAGTGACTGTTAGGAAAAAAGGTGTAAGAACAATTTTTATAGCTAATTGCATGTTCTACACTTGTTGTCTGACCTATTGGTATAATAAAACTTACCGTTTTGCTGAAAAATGCAAAACACCCATATTTGCAAACTTTGATCTTGAATAATTTTTTTTGCAGATGTGGGATCGATGGGGACTTTTCACATTTAATTTATAATGGTTTTCCCAACATTCGTACCAATTTTTAGCTCTATGTGAATTTATGTAAACTTGAATGTCGATTTTTACCGGGCTATAGACATAATAAAAAGCATTGTTGTTTGTAGTATACACAACTTATGTCAAGAGGAAAAATAAAAGGTTTATAGGGGTTCGTGTTGGTCCATGTTTTTAGTATTATATCTAGAGCTGAGAACAGTGGGTAGTGTCTACTTGGTAGATAGGAAACATACTGATTTCCTTGTACCCCAGTATAGAGACTTCCTACATAACTTCGCTTTCGATTGATAGGATGATGATATAATTTACTACAACCACCAAAAATCACTCCTTTGTTAAACATACATGTACAGTGTCAGTAGTGCGTGAAGGTATCAGTGGGGAGTCGACAGTGAGGAGTCAGCTGTGGGGAGTCAGCGGTGAGGAGTCAGAGGCGAGGAGTCAGCGGTATGAGTCAGTAGTGAGGTGTCAGTCAACGGTGAGGAGTCAGTAGTGATGTGTCACTGGTCAGTAGTATAAGTTTTTGAGATCACATGTGGTTGAAGATGATGAGAATCACTAGGATATGGAATTGAGTATGTCCCGTATTTCTACATTCAAAACTTCACCAAGTGTTCAACAATTACATGGAAAACAATGCAGTTACTGTTTCAAAACCTTTAGTAAAAGTTGTAATGCACGTCGCCATGAACAGAGCCAATATTCAAAGAAACCGACCTGTAGAATACCAACATGAGATATGTGTGGTGCAGCATTTGGTAGATGCAATAATCGAAAGAGACACATAGGCATATGTAGAGGTAATGCACCTTTGCTTGACTCGAGACAGAATGCGTTGAACTTATTGGTGCAAGACGAGGTTATGGGTAGCCGTCCTGCTGATTCGTTGTGTAAAATAACATTGGTTTGAGCACCCGTATCATTGCCCTGGTCTGCATCATGTTCCAAAACGGTGTGTGATGAAGGGACCATGAGAGCTGCAGACATGCAGTATGGAAAGCAGGAGCCTACAAACCTACATAAATAGTAAACAACATACATGCAGCACTAACATGTAAAGTGAAAAACGAAGACATTACAACTATCCAGGACGGTGAGAACGAAAATGTGACTTCGAAGACTGTTGGCGATGCTTTGAAATATGCCTGTACTCCTGGTGATGAAGATACATCTGCATAAGCAGAAGCGCAAATGTGTTGTTGAAGATAAGAATTACTTGAAGTTTGGGGCAGAATAAACGTTTATTCGAAACTAGTTCTTTGGCTCAGNTGTGTTGTTGAAGATAAGAATTACTTGAAGTTTGGGGCAGAATAAACGTTTATTCGAAACTAGTTCTTTGGCTCAGTGGTATCTCACTACCTACTCATCACGTAAGAACATTTATTGTGACATATATCCTAAATCTTCTGCNCTTTGGCTCAGTGGTATCTCACTACCTACTCATCACGTAAGAACATTTATTGTGACATATATCCTAAATCTTCTGCGAAGAGTGTAGTGAAATCTAACTACTTATTTTCTGAATACCCTTATGAATAGGTTGATAGATAACAGTTGTTGGTACAATTGCAAAGAAGAGGATATATTTCTGTTAGTGAATTAGTGAAGAGATATATTGTATTATTAATGAACTCAGAGTTAGAGGATTTATTGAAGGACATATCATGTATGTGTGTGAAATGATTATGAATATGAATAAATACAAACATTAGAAACAAAACGACTTTATGTTATACATTTTTAATTCCTATTGCTTAAGAATGTATCTACTGATATTTATTTATACATGTGTGGTAGACTGCAAGTCTTTGCGATGAACATAGAAGGAGTATGGCAATATACGATTCTTTGTTGGAGATATATTTCATTGTAAGCTGCGGGGAATTAAGGGTTTTAACTATATAAACATACATGCTCAACATACCTGATTGCCACAGTATGTGGGCTCGTTTTTTGATGAAAAACAAACGTTGTTAACATATATAATTTTCATGGTCATTTATAGATGGTATATTATGTGATTAACTAAAATAAGGATACGCTTGTTTGACGAAACTTAAATATTTCTATTGTGAATGGTGTATATTTGGTGTGCTAATTTTAAATTCTCATTTACTAAGCTTATTGTTATATTGCAATTGTCCCTAGTTTTGATCTCAACCTATCAATAATCTTGCATTGCGAGATGGAGCATTTCATTAGAGGCGATAATTTAAACAGACATTACAAGACATGTGAATGTAGTGTCACTTGATATGGATGGTATGTTAGATTGTGTTATTTCGTATGAATGGTTCGGTGCTCTCGTTTTGGTAGTGTTACTCGAAATGGTTTCATGATAACGTCTGCTCGCCTGGTACGCTAGTAAGGTGTAAGCATGGTCGTTTTCTCTAACGGCTTAAATATTTTATGTGATATATATGTAGATATATTTATACGTTTGTGAATTTGTCTGTATGAATATATTACATCAGTTTAACAGTACTCTCTTATAATTACAATAAAATATCTGTACTAATGTAAGCGAAAATATTAAAAATTTTGTTACCAAGATTTAGAAATAAATTTTATATGCTTCCACAGAGAATAATAAATATACTTGTTAAGTGAATAATAAATATAATAAACGTTAAAATTACCATATGTTTTACACAAAACAGCGTTTATGTGTTAGTTATTTAAAGATGTGAAATTCCTGAAAACATATCTCTGAAACAATAAATGAATGCAGCTAACAAATACATTATAGTGTATTTTAAAATTAATCAACAATGTGATTGGTCTGCAGGAAGTGTCATGGTTCTATCATACCTATTTCCTACAACTTATGCTCTGTATTAAATAGAACACATTGATGGTGTAAAGTTATGGTGGCAAAATGTAAATTAAATTAATTGTTTCCTTTTATTGGTTGTATGCTGATTTCTGTTCGCCTGCAGGAGAGTTGAACTGGAACACTTAAAGGATTCTACAAATTCTGCCTATTTCCTCTGGATATAACTTTAACTAATATGTACGTTTCGTACAACACAGGTATTAAATTGTATCCACTTGCAGTATTTTAAATTGGGAAACCTGTGTGACATGTATCATAGAGTTTTTTTATACTAAAATTATTTCAGTTAAATATGTGACGTATGTACATTTGTTAATTTAATGCTCTACGTACATTTGAGTTGTCCTTTGACCAATACAATAAATGCATTGGTTATAATACCACAAAACACTTATGCGATCCGGTTCAATATCGATGCGAATTTAATGGAACGCAGAACTCACTGAAGCTCAGTATCGCTGCGGTTACAGTGAACTCCAGCTGTTGTAACCGTCAGAAAATTGTTTTCACTGAATAGCATCAATCAGCGAATACGTTTGCCTACATCAAAGGAACTACCACGACATTTCGTTTGTGTGTACTGTTATATTCTGTTGGTGTAGCGTGGTTCTAATGAGAGTGTAATGTGTATTGACCGCGCTAGGGATATAAAGGGATATCTCACCGGCTGTGATCTCCTTAGCATCCACCAACCTACGCTGGGAGAACTGAAGTGAATGTTGTTCTTATAATATGCGAGTACTCTATGACTATTTATATTAACTCTCACTAGATTAGTGTGGCTGCATTTAGAATATGTCGAGGTAATATGATACGCACATTTTCTCCTGTCGATTTTTTTATTCGCCTCGGTGCTGTGTATTGCATTTGTAACATATTTTATGTACATATACGCAATACGTCAGTGACTTTCGAGGGTGCGGGACAGGAAGTAATACATGTTTGCAGCTCTTCGTAGTAAAGTGTGAAGGAGTTTCAATCCACGACTGAATAATCCTTTATTTAATATAATGGTACAGCATACATGAAAAGTTGAATTTTGTATAAATTTAGCTTAAATAATATTTCCGTGTCTTTTTTTCAGTTAAACATTCATATTTGTTTCCATTAAAATCATGAATAAATTCTTTCATATTCTATGCCATTGGATATACTTAGTACGAATGCACATACAATTAATATTCTTATATCATCAAAGATTACAAATATTTTTATGTATCAAGGCATTGCGTACGACCACTGGAAAAAATGTATTTGATGCTAAAATTAATAATTTATTTGATTTACATATGCTAATTATTAGTGTTTATCGTTTCTCCCTAAAATATGAATATTATAAAGGGTTGAAATAAATTAATAACGTAGAAGTATTTAATACACTTTAACTTTATTTTACACACTTAACACATTACACAAATAAAAGCATAAAAAGTGTTACTCACTTTGACTCATTCCTCATTCGGCAAAACACTTGTGTTGATGCTTGTTTTACAGAAAACATCTTGCTCTGAGCATTTCAAACACCCTTGTTCGCATATACCACACCACAGTTATCACATGGATACATCTTGTATGAGGTGCTGAATAAGCATTTACTAGCTTCATGTCGCCTGGTGTTTGAGCTATTCGTGAATGTATTGCCACATTATTTTCAGTCGGTCGCAACTGCTGCGTAACTTCGATCTACTGAGTTCGTAGGCTTTCGCGGTGCCATTGTCGATGTCGACATGTCCTTAGCCACAGTTTCCTTATTCACATTATAACAGCTTACACAGTAGATTAATACAGTGAGGATCTGCCTTCCTCCACATCCGTCAACGGAGTCAAAAAACCTTCTTACATAATGCATGTTTGTATTGTATTAACAATATACTACAAGAGGTTTATGTTGACAATATCGAGTGTCTCAGTAGACGTTTGCTGCTATGTATCTGCGAAACATAATGGTAAATGGATGGTTATATTAGATATCATTAACCTTATCGCTGTCTAACCCACGATGTTCATCACACAACAATGCTTATTTACAGTTGTACATCTTTTGGTGTTGGAGATGCCTGGTTTTTTTTTCCTGCAGCACTCTCCCATTGTGTCTTANTATTTACAGTTGTACATCTTTTGGTGTTGGAGATGCCTGGTTTTTTTTTCCTGCAGCACTCTCCCATTGTGTCTTACACCAGTTCTTAGAATGTGTTGTGTTTATTCTAGTAGTGCTTCCTTGAAAACAGGCCTGGGAGACAGACAGGTATATCTTCGCTATGTTGCATGTTGATGTTAATAGATATAATAAATTTTGTGATGTGCTNTTATTTACAGTTCTACATCTTTTGGTGTTGGAGATGCCTGGTTTTTTTTTCCTGCAGCACTCTCCCATTGTGTCTTAGACCAGTTCTTAGAATGTGTTGTGTTTATTCTAGTAGTGCTTCCTTGAAAACAGGCCTGGGAGACAGACAGGTATATCTTCGCTATGTTGCATGTTGATGTTAATAGATATAATAAATTTTGTGATGTGCATATGCGAGAAGGAATTCTCTAGGCAGGTATACAAGCTCGGTATCTTTGTGGAGTGTTGCATTTGATTTAAGCTTCCCATAGATTACGATAGTTAATAGGTTTTTGAGTGCTATAATAGCGTTCCATAATTTGCCCTAAGCCATCTGGACTTGTGGTGGGGGGGGGAGTGTAGGAGAATTTCTGTATTATTTGTGTGGATACAAGCTGCTTTTATAGTTGTAAAATGGGTGCGCAAAGGATTACAAGGCTCGTAATTATTCATTACAAAAAATAACAATTGATTATTATCTTAGCCAACAAACGGATGGCTGTTAGCAACGATGTCTATATAGCCGCTTTGAAGGAGAATAAGATAAAGTGTGTGCATCATTTGATTTACTTTTTCCGTTAAAATCAAGTATTTTGGATAACTTCCGACTTGTAGTGTAAGACAATCAGGAGAAGTTATCTCGAGTGGTATGGCTATTAGTGTAGATTTTTTTAAATCGTCCCAATGATTTCTTTCCCCATCATACTTAAATATTTCAGTTATAACTTATTTGCGAATTGATGTAGTGTGGATAGTAAGTCTCAGCAGGAGTCGGTATTGGTGGGAGTTAGTATCGGTAGGGGCTTCAAGTGCGTAAATTCATGTAAGCTTGAAGGTGATATAAACCACTGATGATGTTGAATCGAGTATGTTGAGTACGAATACATGCTTACCATAATAGAATGAGTAAAACAATCCAATGATAATGTGTTAAGATATTTAGTACTGGTCCAAACCTGAGACCTATGTTCTAGATGTTTACAAGAACCGGTATCTCCACCAATCCTCTGGTATACAACGTGACCCGTGATCTAGTCGATTTCCCGACACATTACGGTTGGACGGGAACAGGATGGTGCACAGATACAATATGCTTGCCAGTCCACTGGTCCTCACCCCAATGTCTATATGATATATTAGGTGTTATTTGTTTTGCTAAAAAAAATTTATATTAGCTTTGTAATATATTTCATTGTTTAGTTTGATGACTAACATGGTGTATAAAATATATTTTTTATATTTTTTAATAATGGCGGTATGATATCTTTTATTGAAATGAAGACGCATGGGGACTTTGGTTTTGCCGAATGGATTTACGCGCACGATGTGTGGTGTTCTTGATGGATGTGCGTTCATTGCTGGAACCCTTCGGGCGATCGTGGCGCTGTCTATCGGAGGAGTTTGGAAGTGTTTGGCCTCTCTACCTTCATCCTCACTGATGAGTGTTCCTTAAATGAGTGTGTATTGCAGTTTGAACGATCTTTAGAAGAAAAATTGGTCTCGCCCGCATCCAGTCACACTTATACACACATTTTAATTTTTCTCAATTTTTACTGCAGCTAGCAATGTAATAGGGTATTGACTTATACATAAATATATCTTTGCGAACCCACATTAGGAGTGTGTGTCTCGCAATACGTCATTATTAGTTGTGTATCGCTTACGAATATTGCAATTGAGTTAATGTTTTGTTACTGTAGCTTCGGTGGATGGAAAATGTCGGTAAACTATGCTTATAAGATGGGTTAAGGTGTAATTGACAGTGTTGTGCTACTCGTCGTTGGCGCGAAGCTTATGATGCGGGGGCTATAGCATTGGTGGATATGTAATGGTGGCTTACTATATTTAGACGGGGTATTCAGTCGTAATTGTTTCCTCCATCCTGTTCGTCATCATGGGTGATGTATATGTTATGAATTTGGTAACTACATCTTATACAAATCGGAAATGGCATCCAATTAGCTTATATGAAGGTTTAAAATGTTCTTGGCCCTATCTTCTTGATGTTACGCTCTCGCTGGTATGAATGTTTGTTTGATGTCTCGAATCCAAGATAGCAGACGTATAACACTTACATATTGATAATTTACACCTCAGTTGCGAGTGAGCAGTGGTCGGGTAGGATGTGTACTTAGTGTGTAATTACTCTCTCGGTACACCTAATTAGTCTCGGTACATTTATTACTCTCAGTACGTAAATATTCTCTGTATATGTAGTTATTAATTGCGCAATTACTTATTACGCAATTGTTTATTATGCTTTAATTATACGTATCAACCCTCTACCCTCGTTGAACAAATGAGAACTTAACCTCCCCTCAGCAACGTGATCCTTCCTTTTTAGTTGTGTTTCGGCAGCCAATGGATGAACATGTGTACTAAGTATTTAATTACTCTCTACATACATGTACTTAGTCTCGATACATGTACTTATTCTCGGTACATATGCTAATTCGTTATACTATTATTCGTTACGCATTTTCTCATTACACTTTAATTTCTCCTAATTATAATTACGCTTAATTACATCTAATTGGCTTCGATGGGTCTCGAACCAAGGAGAACAGTTTCCCATGTTAAAGGATGACGGCAAATAGTGCCCCTCTCTCTAGAACCATTTACATATCAATCAAATGACACTACGACTGCTGTTGCTCGATAGCATATTATAATGAATTTCCCAGGTTAGGGTGCCAGCATTTAGTAGTAGTAGGAAAATGTTCCTTCACCGTCACCTGGCATCGTGGTGGGGATAAGGGGACAATGCGGTGGCCATCTTGGATGATACCACACGGCAACCTCCTGCTCTGTCATTCGTTATCAACGTCGGTCATCTTAGATTTACCCTCCTGTTCTGTCATTACTGACAAAAGGCAGCCTACTTGGATAACCCCACTTCATGCTCATGCATTTAATATGGGGGTTTTCTCAGAGCATGAGAAAATAAAGGAGCTTGGAAGGACTCTGAGAGAACTGGATAGACACTGGTTGCTGGATGGGAAGAAGTGACTGATAGCAAGGAGAAAACCCCCGCACAGAATGCAAGAACTTGAAGTGGGGACATCCAGTGGGAAGGAATGAGAGGGCATGATAAAATAAAGCATTTCGGGAGGACTCTGATATAATCTCCCACACCGAATGCTAGAGCAATATGCGAGGACATTCAAGATGGCCATCATTTGTTAGGAATGACAGAGTGGGAGGGAAATCCAAGATTGCCGACATTGACAAGGAATGACAGAACTGGAAGTTGACACATGAAGTCATTCAAGATGGTCATCAGCTTATCCCCTTGTCCCCGCTAGGATACCAGGTGACGTTGAAGGAACAATTTCCTACGACTATTAGTATCCCTGTCTCCGACACCCGTTTACGGGTTATTATTATGGCACTACGACTGCTGATGCTGCCTAGCATGCTCAAATGGGCTCGCTCGCGGTACTTTGCAAAATATATATATTTTTTAATGTTGTTTTTAAAGGAAATTTTTTTAATGTAATATTATGTGCTGCAAGATTTATATTTCCAGATGTGGAGTGAGTTAGATGCAAAACAGAGAAAACAGTTCGGGGTAAGATTAAGATACGTGTTCAGACCGAGGCTGGGGTAAACGCCCAAGGCGAACTCTATTAAATAACACTTTGGTGGCTTTTTATCGCCTTCTGGAGTATGGACGTGAATGCGAAATAGAAAACTCGGTTACAGAACAGGTTATCTCTTCATTAATGAAATGTTGCGTCGGTTCCTTGGCTACTGCACGTTGCAAAACTCGACCTTATTGGCTGGGCTGTCGCCGAGCAGGAAATTCTCCGGGCCCTAATTGGGCAAGAACGCCGCCGTCGGTAGGCGGCCGGTGATGCCATTTAGGCGGCCCGTACGACGAAGTTGGAGTCACACGTGGCTATTTTCACATATTTATTCCCGGGTGTTCTGTGCTACGGTGCCATCGTGTGCACGGTATGTGAGGACCCCTTGCGGCGGCCACGTGGTAGACATGCAGACACGGGAACATGGTGTCCCGAGAACGCGTGTTGCCGACCCTCGAGTCGTGCTACTCGGCCGTTTTATTGGCACCATGACTCAGCTATAAATTACTACCCCTCTCTGCATGGTGAGGAGCAAGAGGAATGGTCGGCGGTCTTCACCCCGTCCTTTACCACCCTCGTCTTATTGCCAGTTTCCATCACACTGGGGGAGCAGGGTGATGTCGGCCCCGTTAGGAAGAGGGGTGGTAGGTGGGAGGTGTTGGTGGCGCTGGTGTTATGGTGGTTTCACAATACAAAACATATGCACAGAGCATATGACATAAGAGTAGAAAGTTCATACGGCGAGATACCTTCTGCGGAATTCATTTACAATTAAATACTTATGAATTATGTTTAGCCAATAACATTTCGCGGAGAGTCTGACATCAGTAGGCCATGGTTGTAAGTACCATTTAAATATTTTGGTTGTCTTTACACGTTTAAAAGAAAATTTCCGTATCCCAATGTAAAGATGCGATGAAATTTTACAGTAATTAAAAAGAGCAGGCACATTTTTTTCTTGAAAATTTTTGCTTCTGCTATTGTAAAGATGTGGATAAACTGAAAAACATTTCAATAAACATAATTAGGGTATTTGACTTAATTTAAATAAACTACAACTTTATGAAAATGTTACACTCTGCACATTTTGGCTGTTGTCCTCTGCGCCTGCATAGTAAGTTAAATAAAATTGAACATATAAAAACATTCCCTTTTTTCATTATGTCAGGAAATTTCATTTATACAATCAGTTATGCGCAGTTGCAATTCAGTAGGTTCTAATTCATGGAGGTCAATTATTGTACACACAACAAGTGTGAACCCAGCTTTACCCCCTGGCTCGTCAGGGACCGAGGGAAGCCGTCCAGCTGATGAGGCTACAAGAGGGATAGAAGAAAGAGAACAAGCTTTATCTAAATTCTTCTTCGTCTCGTCTACCGCGCGAGCTGCGACGTGACGGCTGTAATTCGGCAGGCGACTCCCGAGAGGACAGACGTCATCGTCGACGTCAGACGTCGTACCAGAGCGATGGACATGGGGGAAAAAAGATTTAGCGTCGTCATTTTTGCTGCAGGCCATAAACACTTCACTCCCCGCTGTGTGTTTTGAGCTATGATCCTTGGTTCATGGTTCAAGGGGAAGAGGGATTTATTTTCCGTTTCGTAAAACATTTTACCACCCGACCTCTGGATAACACAGGCTCGATATGTCACCCCTTTTAATTAGCGTTCACGTATGCACATGCATTTCTGTGTGTGGTTCATATTCCCCACTCAGACCAGTTCGCTTTTGATCAACTCGGATTCGGTGATTAATTATGTTTGCTATGAACTTTACAATCTCATTACACCAAAACTGAAAACACTGAAAAAAATGTATCGCCGTAGAAACCATTTAGATTGTTAAAAAAATGGACAGCGATCTGATGGGTTGTAGGTAAAATCTGAATGATTTAAACATATTTAACAACTGTTAGTTGTATTCCTGTCTGTGATTCTATTTGCTACTTTGCATACAGTTGTTACAGTAGAGCACTGCGATCTTACTGAAAAACATATAGTACCTTCAACAGAACAACTTCAGCAATATTTGGATTGTTCCCACAACAATCAGTATTGTAGTAACATAACAGAATGTTATGTTGCTAGTTCTGAAGAGAACTGTAATTTAAATCGAATATATGTATGCGACATATGGTCGACGATGCTTCGTTAGGGTGGTACGCAACCTTGGAGGTGAAGCTGAAACACATATTTATTGTAAATATTGCAGAAAGTATTTGAAATTGAATAGTGACATCCAGGATGTGTAGTTGAACGAATATCTGTCACCACTGCAAACCCAGTCACTGAAATACAATTATGGAACAGTGGAAATAGAGGTTGCAGACCTGTTGTCGCAATAATATCTGTGATGTCGAAGCTTAGTTGGTTTTCCAATGACGGATTTTGGATGAGCACATTAAAATTAATGATGATAATTATAACTCTAAACAGAACCGTTTGCGAGCAACTCATGCATAAAAATCGGAACCATCGTGGTACTGTTATATGGCCGGCAAGCAACGCGCATCAAACACACAGCATTATTGCTCAAAGGACCCACTTTCAAATTCCACCCACATTTGCAGCATCATTATCCTGAATGGCATAGTTTCATAATTTAAAATGCTTTTTGTAAAATCTAAAATTAACATTAGTTTCAGCTCCACTTTCAAGTGTCCTTTCCACCTTTACGAAGCATCGTCGAACATATGTCACATTAATATTTTTGACTTACATTTTATAATGAATATAGTTTATCGGGGTTTTGCAGACTCACATAATATCATTTTGTATAATTGTAAATGTACATATATAATTGTAGCGAGAACGTAAAAGTTCAACTAAATTTTCACTTTCACACATAAACCAGGTTTGAAGCGTAACTGGTACTCATATTTCATTAAAGAGACATAAGGAAACAAGTAACACATGTTACGGTTTATAGGTAAAATAAGTTTTTCAACTTCGAAATGCGATTGAGCCATAATTAATTAAAGCTGGCAACATACTGAACCTATCAGAAATTCTCACACTAACTGTAAGACATAGTTCAAAAATATCTTAACATCAGAGAACGTCTTTCGATGTAAACTATGTCACAAACATTGAATAGACAATTTTGTTCTTGAAGAGCTCACAGTAACCAGCGGTGAATACAAATTAGTTTATAAAATATTGTAAAACGTGAAGTTGTTTTCTGTAATCAATAACACATTTCTGGAGCAGATAGTACATTTTATTCTTACCACAGAAATTTTAAAGAGATATATTTTTTTCTAGTCAGGAATTTCAGTTTTAACTTTATTTTTTTGGAGTGGTTAAATTTATTTCACTTATATCACTGATCACACTTTTTCTTATGATATTTTAAATAAAAGAGTATTTATTCCCTTTGTGGTTCATAGGAGCAAACGCTTAAAGGAAAAACCTCTCTTAGTATTGCAGACTAAAATAAAACTATTTTGGTTGTAACCAAATTGTATGCGGTGCCTTAAAAATTGTCTTATTTAATATTTAAGCAATCAATTATTATTATTGTATTAAAACAGTTAACTCTTCCGTAGTCACTTCTACAATTTTGGTTGCTGTTACAAAGAGAAATAAAACTCTAGGTACTAAATACATTTTTTTTAGCGTCATTTTCCTGGAGAATAATTCAGATAATATGCACGTGACATGCTTTCAATTTTTTCAGTTGAAAAGAAAGAAAATATTGTCGCGTTTTGAAAAATGAGGAATATAATTGTAAGAATGTGTGTGGCACCATTTGGCGGTGTAAGAGACTGCACTATAAAAAAATCAGTACAAGTTTTCTGTACGACAAAGGGAACCATTTCTTTGAGGTTGTTCTCTTTAGAGCAACGCAATATTGCTTTAATTCAAAGCGAAGGTTAAAGAAATGAGTTTGCTGTTTAGTGTTTTCATTATAGGTTTTTGTTTTATGGCAATAATACCTTATTTGAGAGCCGAGAAATATAAATTATTTCAGCTGCTCTTGTCGACAGTAAAGAAAAATTACTTCGTACCAAAGGTAACGGTTAAGCGATATTGAAGGTTTTCCGCCGTACATCCAAACACTCATAAAGAAATATATTCTGCAGTTACGAAACTTCAACAAGCAAATGTACAGTCTTCCTGCAAACTTTAAATGTCATTCTGAAGTTCAGTGATTCTGAACATCACTAACATCAATTATTCCAAAAAGGTGACATTTTATTGTATACCTTGTTACTACCTGACATATATATAATAACCTACCTGTACGGTCTGGTATCATGAAGGACGTTTGGCTAGTAACGCGGGGGGTGCCAGTTATAATCTCAGAGCCGTTCTAGTAAATAATATTTTTGTGAATATAATTTTGAAAGATATTTACTTCTTTCTTATTTAATAATCACGTTTGTTTTTCGGAGCGCAACTTTTCATTACCGTGTTACTTGCATTACCACAATGACGTCTGCTGAATGACTGTAACGAAAATGCAACGTTACCATAGCCATTACTATATATGTCAAACAAAAATTATGTTTGTGGGAAGCCTACTTTGCAAGAGTTCATATTTAAACAACTTTTTCTTTGCGGTAACATGTTATGTGTTCCAGCAAAGAGCGCGTTTTTACAGTGTATGTTATTACCAGAAGCCACCCCAAACAGCCATAGTGCCACTGTAAAATACCAACTTTTGGGGCAATTGGAAAATTTGGAAATAAAAACATAAGACGACGCATGGATTTACCAGTTGAGTGCATTTTATTATAACAAAACGCATGCGACGGGGGAGAAAACTCTTGATATATTCGATTTTAAAAAACACTAACTTTATAACAATTTCACGAAATACATGTCGATTTGCAGGTATCCAATATGCAACCTGGCAATTGTCTCAAAATACAGTCTGGTTAAAAAATATAAAAATTGGATATTTAACATTTTTAAAAATCTAATAACTGACATGCTATTAAACAAGACACACAAAATAGCAAATATAACTCAGAAAATAAGCAGTAAAACTAGTGACATGTGAGAAGTGATTGCCGTGAAGCTAGAAAGTATTTTTCTTCCTCTTTTTAAAAAGAATCACCCAGCACGCATATGGCCAGAACCAAACCTGATCAACTTAACTACCTCAATCAATTTGCCTATTCGCCACACTCAGTTAAAACCTACCTTTAGTTAGATGCTACTTCTGCTTGTAAATACAATTATCATAATTCAGGATTCCAACTAGCGGTAGGTACATTCTCAGTGCTCAACATATGGAGCACTCAAATAGCATGCAAGTACAAAGCCAGACTTTTAATTAATTTTTTATTACANCAGTAAAACTAGTGACATGTGAGAAGTGATTGCCGTGAAGCTAGAAAGTATTTTTCTTCCTCTTTTTAAAAAGAATTACCCAGCGCGCATATGGCCAGAACCAAACCTGATCAACTTAACTACCTCAATCAATTTGCCTAGTCGCCACACTCAGTTGAAACCTACCTTTAGTTAGATGCTACTTCTGCTTCTAAATACAATTATCATAATTCAGGATTCCAACTAGCGCTAGGTACATTCTCAGTGCTCAACATATGGAGCACTCAAATAGCATGCAAGTACAAAGCCAGACTTTTAATTATTTTTTTATTACAAGATTATTCTGGCAAAGCGCTTGTAAAAACGTGGCAGGCCATTTTGATTGGAATGAAACATAGCTTCGAAAGTCACCGCCATAGCTGACGATCCCTAAGAAGCCATATATCTGTTTCCGATCCAGGCATTTTGAGCCCAATTTATACTAGATTTCAAAACATAGGTGGACTTTATCGTCCAGAGAAATAAATTTTAATTTTCTTAATTTTTATGATTTCGTAGCTCATTGGCCAATAATAATTTTTTGACACTTTTTTGTTTGGTTACGCTTATAAGTGAAGATCCAAAGTAGGGTAACTGCAGGCGCTGCATACAGTGGCGCTCTCACGTTACAAGGCTACCCCAACAGACCCTACCTCCTAGGCGAACCAGGTTTGAATCCCAGCGGAATCGCTCCCGGATTATCGCAAGTGGTAATCGGCCGGACAATGCCGCTTGTCACGGGTTTTCTCGGGGTTCTCCCTGCCCCTGCATTCAAGCGCTGATCCATAATCACCTCACTTCCACCTCATCGGATCTCCAGACCTCCGCTCCGTTCCCTAACAGTTCGGGACTAATCTCAGTGTTCTTTGTTGCTATTCGAAGGTGGTCGGACGTCTGATGCTGTGACACGCCAGCACTCTAGGCTGGCCAGTTACATCCACGCTAGTGCGAACCACGCCCAGTGGCTGGCACAACACACCAGCAAGTTGATGCGTAGTTTTCAACACAGATGAATCAAAGCAGGGTGGGTTTCTTCGTCTGGATAGTCTTACCTGTCCCACCTAAAATCTTAACATTGATAACTGATAGTCATACACAGGAAGGCGGAAAACTTTCAAAATTTTTCAGATGGGTGATTTGCTGGGCAAGAAATAGGCGCATCTTACTACAAAGGGAAAATGTCTGTCTACATTAAAGGGAGATATCTGCCTTATTGGCGATGTACAAAACCTTGACGTTGAGCGTCGCATACGAATACCAAAAATTATGTTCATGCTGTTAGCACACCTCGATCAGGACAAAATCCCCGCCTGATCCGAGGCAATATTTGCGTGTGTAGAAAACGTGACAGACGTTACGGCTGGCTGAAAAGCTTTTCTCTAGACACTCCCGTTTTCTTTGTCGATATATTTCTAAGCTGCTCCATCCTGGATTCAGATTGTACATCACAAAATAATTATAACTGTCATCTATGTGTCCCACTTGAAGATTTTCATCCGTGTAATAAATTAGTGGCCCACATAGAATGTGCCCATCCAAATTACTNCTATGTGTCCCACTTGAAGATTTTCATCCGTGTAATAAATTAGTGGCCCACATAGAATGTGCCCATCCAAATTACTGAATTTCTTTTATCTAAGAGCCCGGAGTAAAAAACAAAGCGTATCCGACTGTGAATTTATATTAAAAATATTAAAAACTGGAATATGATTGCAATTTATTTTATCGTGATACTTTTTAATTAAAGTAATACTACTAACTGATCTAAAAACGTAATCCAATGTTTGCGCTTCTCAAGGATGTCTTCCTGTACTACATGTAACGAATCATCTGTTTAGGAACGGTTTCAAACCATGTATAAAATATCTAATGAAAAGGAATTTGACAGTTTAGACATAAACGAAACAACGCTTTGCGGCGATTTCTGAATCAGCAATTGGTTGATTGCGTCAAATGTTTTACTAATCTTAATGAAATATTTAAAAATGAGTAAATAGTTACTTTCTTTTGACGTTTACAACAGAAAATTTTTTTTTTCACTTAGTGAATACTACAAAATACAGGTTGTTTCGTTCGTTACACAAAAAAAACGCTATCCTTTTGTAACCTAAACCATTCAGTTGAAAAACTTTACTATTTTTTCAGAAGGTCTAGTGATAGGAAATTAGCTTTGAATGTTGACTGTTTAACTGCCAAATAACCTGCAAATTATATAATATGTTTTTTGTAATGAAACAGAAGTTGTTCACAGAGCCATAGTTTTAAGTTAGAAAATATAGAATTGCAAAGTTGTCACAACGGCCTCGATAACTTCCAGTTTCGTGAATGATTTAAGGAAAACTACCACTATATGCTGTGGTATGTTTTGATCTTCGTTATGTGTCCTTGAGAGAACTCATTTCTATTACTATTGAAACAATTTTTGATAATGCATCCTGGTAAAAGTTTTTTGTCAGGATTGAAGAGCCATTACGAAAAAAATGAGTTATCTTTTCACCACAAAAACAAATTGGTATGGCAAATTTCTACTAAATATTTCTTAGCGATCACATATATTCATTTAAAAAATTTTCATTCTAGGCTCCTACGGTTTGCTCACCATCCCTCCCTCCCCCATGCGTAGTATTTTTGTACGAAATTTTTGTACAATGAAAATAAATTCTGAGTTTCACACACGACAAAATTATCTTATAGTTTTTGTACACGTTCCAGTTCGGTTATATTTTGCATTTCTTTGAAAGCATTATTGTAACCATCATAAATATTAAATATCTCTGTTGGCAATTGTCTTCTTTAAAATGTTTGTATGAAACGAGTACTGTTAAGGTGACGTATGCTTTCCTGGACAAGCAATAGGGCCTTTTTATAAAGCAGAAGATTTTTTTTACTGCACTGATTAGCTGTTATCTACAGCTAACTAGCATTTGGAACATACGGTTTTCGGGAAAACATATCCTGTCACATTGTATTTCAAATCAGTTTGACTCAGATCCATTTCGTGACTGGATATTTGTAATTTGGCAAGTGTCGTTGGCGTTTACCAGCGAAATACATTTCAGAAACAGAGTACCGTAATTCTGATTGGCCCAGTCAGATTACAAAATATATTCAAAATATGGAGTCAGTAACCAAAGTTAAACTGGAGGAGGGCACTTTGAATATTGAAGCGTTGCCTGCGTGGAACAATTTTCCAGAAAATCAGTTATCTTTGAGCATAACTACCATTAGAGTTTTACATTTTATAATTTAATTTAGTTGAGTAAGGAACATTATTAACTAAGTTATTTTTGGTGGTCAAGTTAAAGCGTGCTGTTTGTTTTCTTTCTATAAAGTTTAAGAAAAATCCCTATTGAGGGGATAGGATGGACTGATGAAGTTACACCAGGGATATAGTACTCTGTTAGTATTTATTGGTTTTTATTTAAGTGAAGACAATCAATCCTACATGTATCTAACTAAGCCTGCCGTGGGCCTTGGTAAGTCGGGGTCCTCATTTGTATCTGTACTGTATTGCACAACGTATGGGCAGTCGACTCTCCTGTGCCTGTGCCTCTAAAGTAAAACCGGAGTAAAATCCTGAGCAACAACTGTCTGCACAGCGTAAATAACTAGTTTTTGACACCTCCACAAAGCCACGTCAGGCTCTATTCTGCCACTTCAGATGTTTGAGTAATCCATGCTGTGCACACCGGCCAGTCCCATAACGTCTGAACACAGACAATAATTGGCACCCCAGTGCTTTAACTGGCTGCCGTTGAATGCAATCCAATATAAGGAGATTACGCGGCTTCCAATCGTGGTGGGTGAGCGTGGATACCACTTCACCTCTCAATAGCATCGTACAGCGATGAATCTGCACGCGCCACCTTGATTGGGCCGAGGGCTATCCAATATCTACGAACGCACTTCGTAAACGAGTCCTCTTACTAGGCGGAACAGATCGTCGTCCCATCATTAGCGAGCATCAACCCATCGAAACTGGGTCCGACGACACGCCGCTTTTATTCNGATTACTGAGGCCGCACACACCGCCGTTGCAGCCCTCCAGGCAAATGCCCGCCTTCAGACCGCCTTCCAGTGGGAGATTCAACCAATGCCACCCATAGTCCGACCCCAGATCGGTATGGCCAATGGTCGTGGCTTCACACCGATTCCGTGGGTTCCCACGACTATACCGTGCACACTGAGTTTTAATCCAAAGCAGCCCAACTCCTCCAAGAAGCCAGACAGTCCCTTCTGCGGAGTTCCACCACTCCGATATATACCTGAAGGTCTCAGTTGAGGTTGTGCACTANCTCCGATATATACCTGAAGGTCTCAGTTGAGGTTGTGCACTAGGCTCACGGGTCATCACCGCAGGCGAAGAACATATGTAGGCTCTGGAAAGCTGCACATGATCTGGCAGGGCCGCCACAAGCCCATTATCATCCAACCTCGTCAGCCGGGGTGAAGAGCCCTCCATCGGAGCCAACAGTTGGGACAGAATGAAGGTTACACAACTTCACGCCGATCTGCTCTAACACCCAATAAAAGGCCGGTGGCCTCCACTGATGTTTTATGTACCTGTAGCAAAGAAAGTTATTGGAGAAAGCACTTGCCCTGAATATAACCCACGTCAGTTACCGCTGGAGAGCAGCCACTGACCAGAGCCGCTCCGCGCATGTCTGTCAGTCACCGACTGAAAGCGCTTCTTGTTTCGGAGCCCTGTCATCTTCTCTTGCCTCATCTCACAGCGGTTGTACAGTTGTGCACTAGAAGCGGGGCTTGGTTTGGGAATGCTGAGATCTTCACGAAATGTCGTAACGTAGTCTAAACCCTCAATTCTTGCTACAGTTCGACTGATTACTGAGTTTGTTATTGGTTACATCACTAACTGAATATTTCTTTTCGCTGTTTGTAAATATGCCTTTTGGCTTTTTTCACTGGTGCGCAGTGTTACGTGAGTTTTGCGAAAATGCGAGCACAACCGGACCAGATTGAAACAGTGCGTTTCACAGAAGATGTTTTAAACCGTTCAGTCACCGTGTCCATGATCCTGGCAACGTTGCACATTAATGATATTTATGACGACTACTGTACACAGTAATGTATCAGTGCCCAGTCTTCCTTGTGACTGATCTTTGTGGAATATTCCACACTACTTTAACATTAATATTTAAAGCCAATATCATCGAGCACGTAGCATGTGGTTATTTGTTTGCGAGAAAAAATGTTAATACAAGTATAGCGTATAACAANCCAATATCATCGAGCACGTAGCATGTGGTTATTTGTTTGCGAGAAAAAATGTTAATACAAGTATAGCGTATAACAAAAACCAATGTTATTGCAGCACTTGAACTCTGAAACTAATGTGTGACCGAACCCCTTCACGGCTGGCAATGTACGTGATTCGTGAATAATGTTCATTTCCAGACACTCTTTTTCCTTGCGGGCAATCTGTTTTGTAGGATACTTTGAACTCTTATTGTTTACTGACCACAGAACAACCTAGAATATCATACCCACGTAGCAAGCGACAGTCGGCCGTCTGTGGTTTTACTGTTGGCATTGCTGGATTACTGCTGAACCAGAAAACTTATGGGTCTACACAACTGGTCCTGCTATGGTTAACTGCTGGTACCAGGACATTTGGCATGCCATTTATAGCACACTTATGGAACGTTGATGGAAATGAAACAGATGGTTAAAATTCGGTGAACTACTATTGGCCCATAAATGGCTTACAACTGTATTCCAACAATGGTCGCACATAACTATACTTATTGCTGGTGAAAGCAAGGGTAGCCATCTATTGGCAATTTTATGGCTGGAAGTGGTACATCCATGGACCATGGCTGGTGCAATTTGTCTTATTATGGGAATTTTTGTGGCTCCCGCTCTTCGCAGATAGCTTCTTCAAACCACACACACATAAACATGNTTTGTCTTATTATGGGAATTTTTGTGGCTCCCGCTCTTCGCAGATAGCTTCTTCAAACCACACACACATAAACATGCATGTGTGTAATATATTTATAGATCGCATGATACAATGAGTAGATTATTTTAAAATATAAAGGTAGTAAGATATATCAATGGCAAAATGCTATAAATACAGTATTAGGTGTGACTTCGTNTTTGTCTTATTATGGGAATTTTTGTGGCTCCCGCTCTTCGCAGATAGCTTCTTCAAACCACACACACATAAACATGTATGTGTGTAATATATTTATAGATCGCATGATACAATGAGTAGGTTATTTTAAAATATAAAGGTAGTAAGATATATCAATGGCAAAATGCTATAAATACAGTATTAGGTGTGACTTCGTGACTGATATAGAAAAATTTTACATTGAATGTCTTTCGTTGCTTCACATCACGAAAATGTTTATATATGCTGACTGCATTTCAAAACAGACGAATGGCATCAAAGTGATATACATACTGCGAAAAATTACATTAAAGCCAAATTTTTTGGTTAATATCGCGATTCAATTAGAAATTTTTTTTTCAATAACAGTACTTTTTATTTGTTTATCTACATCTCTTTAAAAACCGACATGTTCGCAGGGTAATTTTTAAGGCTATGGAATAACTTGTATATTTTATATTACATTATTGTTTGTTAATAATTCAAACAGAAGAATATTCTATATTATTTCATCTGTACATAAGAGTACAAAGTGTAGTATTGGTTAGCTTGATGGGCTGTCATTCCAAGGGGCGTAAGTTCGCACCTCCTCCACTCCAACTGTACACATAAAAGGTTAATTTTATACAATATGTTTAATAGTGATGTAAAAGCAATTTAAAAACAAAGAATAGTTTAAAAAATGCTTAAAATAATTAATTTTTAAAATATGGTGTTTGCCATATGGCCGAAGCATTGCTAGCCTGCAGTAGGCCATCTGATGGATGTGAAGTGGTACATCGATGGATCATTGCTGTTGTAAGCATATGAGCCATGCTAGGGAGATTTGTGTTCACCACACCTGGGCCAGTTATGGGCAGAGTATGGCTAGTTAGAGGTGCCACTCCAGGACCAGCAATGGTACAAGGTGCATACCAGCTGTTGGACAACTCTTTGCCGGCTTGGCATCCGACAGTAAACTATAGATGGGCCATATGTGTTTTGCTACATGGGTATAAAGTAGTTCAATGGTTAGGAGAAACAGGCTTGATGCGAGAATAGTGCGCACTGAAGTATTAATCGCTAAACGTAGCATTAAAATTAAATATTTACCAAATGATCAAACAGTATTTCATGAGACTTCGATTCTGTAAGTTACAATGCGATTTTACGGTTTACAACGAACAAAAAAATGTATTAAAACTTTTCTCGTAAATTTAAATCGTAGTTAACCCAGAGAAACCGTAGAGTCAAGTTTCCGTTCCTTCACTGCAATGAAAGCAACTAAACATAAAAGTGCAGTGATCTCACAGCAACCAAAAGCTTTTGCAATTTAAACATTTAACTATGTCGGATATGGTCTTTTACCGCGAACACGTAGAGTAATAACTTTACTTATCTTGCAGCAATCAACAGCTCAACGAATACATTAAGAAATTTACGTTGATATTTTAATTGTTTGAGTGATGTTGCCAATCCCGTAGAAAGTAATAAGTTATTTACACGCATAAAAATATAAGTAGTAATGAACGTAATAAATTCGTACCATTACAATTAAATTCAGTTAATTTATTTTGAGTGTGGTTTCCTAAGGATGAAACTAAAATGTCCAGGACCAAAAAAAACATCACATCAAATTTGGAATCGAGCCCCGACTCATTGAAAAAAAATTATGAATATAACATTAAATATTTAGCGAAATAGGTTGGCATCAGACTTTATTAAAAACACTTAGCTACTTTTGCTGCTTTAACATTTGATACTCCGTTTACTTGGCTCAACCCAGAGGATTTCGTGTTATGAGAAGAACCGAACATGTGCAGTCCAATTTAGGCGGCAACTGGTACTGGTGTATTGTAGATGCAGCAGACAATTATTTCTTCCCGTTTTATTCCGGTTAGCTAAACAGAAAACTGCTAACGTAATTTAAAAAATTACCACAATTGTCTCCAAAACGAGAATGCACATATACATTGAAGCCTAACCCGTGATTTTAACACGGAAACTCCCGGTCGGAAAGCGGTTCCCTGGAGACCTAGATATCAGAAGTGGAATATCCGTGGAATACATCCTCCAGGTCAGTGGACTGGTGAATTTCTCCAGTTTCCAGCGTTACGGCCTTAGGAACCAGCACTCCCAGCGGGCCCAGAAAAAAAAAAACATCAGACGTGGAGGGTGCGAGACACCCCGGCTCAGACAGACGAGATGAGCGAAATGGTCCATGAGTGAGATGGGCCTTGGGAAAAGTTTCCCTGAGGGTGGCAAGGGGGGGGAACGCTTGTCTCTAGCNTGAGATGGGCCTTGGGAAAAGTTTCCCTGAGGGTGGCAAGGGGGGGGAACGCTTGTCTCTAGCGGCCAATAGCGGACGAGGCCCATATGAATACGTAATTCTCAGCTCCACCATGCACCCCCTTTCTTCTCCGCTAGACTTTGTCGCACCCTCGTCTGCAATCCGCAGGTCTTCCCGTTTGCCAACGGCGGAGGGAAAAAAAAAAAAGGTTTTGGTGCTCTCTTTGGGATTTACAAGGGCTGGCGACGCGTGATGACATCACAGCCGTACGTCGGGCTCATACGGACGACCGACATCGATATTACTCCTGTCCTCCGTCGCGTCGCGCTGAATACGGCACGCAACGGACTGCTTTCAGTTGCGAAGCTTTCGAGTCGGAAGACTGCAAGAATTGTAATTTTCATTGACACTTAGTGTGAGTGGAAAATAATTACATGCCCCTACACTGAAAGAGATATAAATTTTTTTCTTACATAACACCGTATTAATTTAAAACAGCCGTACATCAAAATTCACTTCAAATAATTCCAAGCGACCGTGGTGGTGTAGCGGTTAGACCACTCGCCTTCTACCTGGGCAAACTGTGTCGCTCCCGGATTTTTGCATGTGGTAATCGTGCCGGACGATACAGCTGGTTGGCGAGTTTTCTCATGGATCTCCACATTTCCCCCACTTATTCATTCCGGAGTTCCTCCATACTCACCTCGCTTCACCCTCATCGGCTCTCAAGACCTCGATGTTAGGTACCGTCCAAATTTCCCCACTCCCACTCAAATAATTCCACTGAGTGATAATTGTTGTCTTAACAGGACAATTTGTACTATTCAAACCACATAAGAAGGAAGATGCCAGTTTTATTATTGTTGTTCATTTGCAATAAGCTTTAGCGTGCCGTCCATCGTATACTTAATCATTTTTTATGTTTCATAGTAGGGTTACTGTTATTCAGGGCGTGTAACATAAACTATGAGCATACTGCACTATCAAGGCAAATACTCCTTTATCTAAATTATTTTACAATACTTCCACATCTTTAACCAATGTACATAATCATACAAATTTTTTTGCTCACTAGCATTGACCAACTTATTCAAAACTGCCGTTTTACAAATGATTATTTTTACGTTTCAAGGTGACTTTTAACGTATTTACATAAACATCCGTGTATGTCCGTTTACCTATTACGTGTTCCACAATATTTAAAGTTGTTGCCTATGCTACTACTGGGAGTGGCTTTGAAGGTATGCGTATGAGTTACTGAATGGTTGCGAGTTCTTGAGTGTGAACCGCACCTGTTTTCCAAGACACTTTATTGTTTACTAGCATGCACGTACATATGTATTTACTGTGCTCTGTGTTCAGGCGTGAATTTGGCTACACGCTGGCTTGGCCGTAGTATCATCAGTTGAGATACTAAGTAATATTGAAATCTCATATTTTCCCGTGACATTCCTATCTTTATCCAGTTTGGTGGAACTTCATTTTAACGTGACTGTGTGACTTCAAAAAGTACCTTCAAAAACAACCATGATTCAGAAAACAAAGGCGACTTCCGTCGTCGGGGATGCCAAAGCTCTGGATTTTCATACAGAATGGGTCATGGAAATCTGTTTAGCCTCTACATGTACAGTAGGTTTTATGTTAGTTTAACGTGTACTCCCATATCACATGAACCAACTGGCATAAAGTTAAACATTATCAGCTCGGGATGCGCTGGTTTAAATAAACCTAGTGCGTACTACTATATTTTAAAATATGTCATTTGCTACGTGTTCATAATTTTTAAAATAACACACAATTTTAAAAACATTGTTTTAGTAGGCTGTCTTAGGGAGTACGTGGGCTAGTGAATCCCGTTTTTCGTGTAAGGACATTTTAAATATAAATCATTAATTTTTTCCAATAATCTAATAAACTTTTCTTACTACTTCAACCTTATCCAAAGTAAGTGGTAATAGGACGTTTGTATCTTAAATTTCAGAGACTAAGTGGTGGATACTGATAACGCTTGTCTTGAGTAGTAGTAAATAATGATAAATAACCATCTCAAGAAATAAAAAATATCAGAGATAGCTGCGTGATATATATATATTAGTACACATATACATAGTTATCCAGTCAGTCAAGAAACAACATGCGCCAGCAAATTTACCGTAAAATAATCGCACTGCCGCCAGGAGGATATACATTATTTTGCTAGAGTTCAGAAAAATGTTCAGATTCATTCGGTGACAAACTACCAGATTTTAAAAACATGTGCATTATGTTGCTTTTGTTTTCTGTCACGGTGTATCAGACATGTGTCGGACTACGTAAGGCCCATAAACACCTGGTTATAAAACAAGTATCACGTAACCGCGTGCCTCCTGGTCTAATGTTAAATTGGCTGCTCACTGGTGCAGCAGGTAGGAGGTTTAGGTTGTATTACANAACCGCGTGCCTCCTGGTCTAATGTTAAATTGGCTGCTCACTGGTGCAGCAGGTAGGAGGTTTAGGTTGTATTACACAATAGACTACGTAATAGAACACACAAAGGACTGAATTCACGAAATAATCCTGTATTTTTGATACTAATACCTAATACTGCCAACAAATTCTAATAACCAGTTTTCTACATGTTCTTTAAAGATAATGGTTGATCATTGGTGGTACTAAAAACGCATTAACGATGTGGTATTTGAGGGATAGGGCACTGTTGATTACTAGAAAATATTCCCTTTTAATTCTACACATAATTACCCATATATTATTATTGTATTTACCACCTAAATACTTTTTATTTCTTCTCACTGTAGACAGATACTGGAAAATCACGAAAAATATTTTAGCCAAATTATTTTCCATCATACTGTAGCTTTGTGATAATTTTATCATTAGATAACACATTTTTAAGTCGGCCTGGAACTTTGCAGGTCAATCATTGAAATTAGACTTAGAGTCGCAGAATCATTGTTGGCCCAAACAAATGGGAAATCAGCTTCGTAAACGCGATAAACAATAATTAAAGAGAATTGTCGGACATGTACGCAGTACGTTGAAATCCAGGAAATGGACATCTTCCCGTGAAAAACTATCATCTCTACATGTGGTCAATTCGCGGGTTTTTCACACTTTTCGAATAAAAAATTTGAAAAATGATTCCATTCATGACGTACTTGGATGTTTCCTAAATGTTATTTATCACAAGGTTGTCACTTGTGTTAACAAAAAAAACTTTATTTGTAATTAAATTAAAATATTTACTAACATTTTAAGTACAAATTAGAACGTTTAATATGTAATTAATCGGAATGAAACAGTGAAAAAATGAGTGTGTTGGTAAATGCCTAGTAAGAAATTTGTAGCTGTTATGCAGATTATTTTTACACTGAGTGCTCACGAATGCGGTGCGTTGTCTCTTTAGTGTAAATGTTTTACTTGATTAAAGTTGGTTTGCATAACGGAGATGAATAGCTTCGTAAGTTTAANAACCGCGTGCCTCCTGGTCTAATGTTAAATTGGCTGCTCACTGGTGCAGCAGGTAGGAGGTTTAGGTTGTATTACATAATAGACAACGTAATAGAGCACACAAAGGACTGAATTCACGAAATAATCCTGTATTTTTGATACTAATACCTAATACTGCCAACAAATTCTTATAACCAGTTTTCTGCATGTTCTTTAAAGATAATGGTTGATCATTGGTGGTACTAAAATGGCATTAACGATGTGGTATTTGAGGGATAGGGCACTGTTGATTACTAGAAAATATTCCCTTTTAATTCTACACATAATTACCCATATATTATTATTGTATTTACCACCTAAATACTTTTTATTTCTTCTCACTGTAGACAGATACTGGAAAATCACGAAAAATATTTTAGCCAAATTATTTTCCATCATACTGTAGCTTTGTGATAATTTTATCATTAGATAACACATTTTTAAGTCGGCCTGGCACTTTGCAGGTCAATCATTGAAATTAGACTTAGAGTCGCGGAATCATTGTTGGCCCAAACAAATGGGAAATCAGCTTCGTAAACACGATAAACAGTAATTAAAGAGAATTGTCGGACATGTACGCAGTACGTTGAAATCCAGGAAATGGACATCTTCCCGTGAAAAACTATCATCTCTACATGTGGTCAATTCGCGGGTTTTTCACACTTTTCGAATAAAAAATTTGAAAAATGATTCCATTCATGACGTACTTGGATGTTTCCTAAATGTTATTTATCACAAGGTTGTCACTTGTGTTAACAAAAAAAACTTTATTTGTAATTAAATTAAAATATTTACTAACATTTTAAGTATAAATTAGAACGTTTAATATGTAATTAATCGGAATGAAACAGTGAAAAATGAGTGTGTTGATAAATGCCTAGTAAGAAATTTGTAGCTGTTATGCAGATTATTTTTACACTGAGTGCACACGAATGCGGTGCGATGTCTCTTTAGTGTAAATGTTTTACTTGATTAAAGTTGGTTTGCATAACGGAGATGAATAGCTTCGTAAGTTTAANTTGTCTCTTTAGTGTAAATGTTTTACTTGATTAAAGTTGGTTTGCATAACGGAGATGAATAGCTTCGTAAGTTTAATTTTAGCATAGCTTCAGAAAAGTTGCAAGTTACCGTTAATGGACTATATGCCGAGTGTACGTTTTAAAATTGATTATTAAAAGTTTATTTGGTTTCAAGTGTAATCCTGTTTTATTCAGTGTCAATCAAGTTACATGGATTTTGGGTGGTTTGAAAGAGGGTGGTGGGGGGGGGAGAGAGACTCAAGGGGGAAGTCTCACCCTCCATGGTGCCGCCTCTTTGTAACGAATTAGCGAAGTAGGGAGACTTGTGGAGACTTATTTGCCTAACAGCGGCGTCTGCTGTAGACNGCCTCTTTGTAACGAATTAGCGAAGTAGGGAGACTTGTGGAGACTTATTTGCCTAACAGCGGCGTCTGCTGTAGACGAAGAGTAGTAGAAAGACACACAATCTCATCTCGCGGAAGAATGCCAGCGCTCGCGGCCGGATCTCGGCGGGAAGACGAAGCTTAGACGAGGGGCGACTATGCGTGTCGCATCGCACTGGACACGGCATTCGCGGTGACTTTACGACACGCTCCAGGAAGCGCGTGGAGATGAAAGGTACTTATTCACCGACGAGGGCTCGTCCAGGCTGTCGCAAACGCTTCAAAAGAGAGCGAGCAACAAACCGCTAACGACCGTAGTCCGTCAGAGATCCTGCGGCAAGGAAAGAGGAGATCATGTCACAAGAACATGACGAAATTAAAAGAGACCNGCCTCTTTGTAACGAATTAGCGAAGTAGGGAGACTTGTGGAGACTTATTTGCCTAACAGCGGCGTCTGCTGTAGACAAAGAGTAGTAGAAAGACACACAATCTCATCTCGCGGAAGAACGCCAGCGCTCGCGGCCGGATCTCGGCGGGAAGACGAAGCTTAGACGAGGGGCGACTATGCGTGTCGCATCGCACTGGACACGGCATTCGCGGTGACTTTGCGACACGCTCCAGGAAGCGCGTGGAGATGAAAGGTACTTATTCACCGACGAGGGCTCGTCCAGGCTGTCGCAAACGCTTCAAAAGAGAGCGAGCAACAAACCGCTAACGATCGTAGTCCGTCAGAGATCCTGCGGCAAGGAAAGAGGAGATCATGTCACAAGAACATGACGAAATTAAAAGAGACCGCAGGCCAACAATGTACTTGAAAGTGCGTCACTTAAAATTGTAAGCAAGAGAAATATGCTCGAAATAACAGATTATCTATCAGAAACGGTGAAAACTGGTTAAGATCAACGGAATTTTCTCCATTTCAGTGAACGTTGCTCAGAACGTACCAAAACAATTTTATTTTGGAGAGAAAAAAATTCTTCAAATCTGTTACTTGAGAACAACACAACTTCGAGCGAAAACGCCCAAGAACGATTAAAGCACCTCTAAGTGTGTCAAGTTTATGAATTTTATGTAACTTAGGTTAGTCGTTACCAATTAGTATTTAACTGGTCGTACTTTCAGAACAGCATACGCTTATTATTAATATGTTAATGTGAAAATACAGAGCTAGTTTGCATGGTTTCGCTCATGGCTTGCAAATTAAAATGTTTATCATACGAGCGAATCTTAAAATATAATATCGTGTCGTCTGTGTGTTTCCGAAATATCACGAAAAATGCCATGGCTCCTGCTAATTGGTTGCTCCATTTTACTGCCATAATATGTAAAAACTTCACCCTTTAGAACTCATCAGCTCTACAGATAAATGTATAGGACTGGCACTGAGTATTCAGTAGACTATATATGAGTAAAGACGGATTTTTTTTTTTGTTTTCTGCAGGTGCTCCCAAAATTGTTTCAAGAACTGCCAAAATAGTATTCAAAGTAAAGTTTTTCACCAATTATGTGACTTTTGTTTATGTACATAAGGCCCTAACCTCAAAGCTGCGCTTTTACAAACGTAGTACACAACTGTAACAAATAAAACATATGATTGTAAACAGTGTGCTAACCTTAGTTGAAATCACGTGGTTTTGACAGCTCTGTAGAAAATAAATCAGTTCAATGTTGGNACAACTTCGAGCGAAAACGCCCAAGAACGATTAAAGCACCTCTAAGTGTGTCAAGTTTATGAATTTTATGTAACTTTAGTTAGTCGTTACCAATTAGTATTTAACTGGTCGTACTTTCAGAACAGCACGCGCTTATTATTAATATGTTAATGTGAAAAGACAGATCTAGTTTGCATGGTTTCGCTCATGGCTTGCAAATTAAAATGTTTATCATACGAGCGAATCTTAAAATATAATATCGTGTCGTCTGTGTGTTTCCGAAATATCACGAAAAATGCCATGGCTCCTGCTAATTGGTTGCTCCATTTTACTGCCATAATATGTAAAAACTTCACCCTTTAGAATTCATCAGCTCTACAGATAAATGTATAGGACTGGCACTGAGTATTCAGTAGACTATACATGAGTAAAGACGGATTTTTTTTGGTTTTCTGCAGGTGCTCCCAAAATTGTTTCAAGAACTGCCAAAATAGTATTCAAAGTAAAGTTTTTCACCAATTATGTGACTTTTGTTTATGTACATAAGGCTCTAACCTCAAAGCTGCGCTTTTACAAACGTAGTACACAACTGTAACAAATAAAACACATGATTTTAAACAGTGTGCTAACCTTAGTTGAAATCACGTGGTTTTGACAGCTCTGTAGAAAATAAATCAGTTCAATGTTGGGACAAGGAGACTGGCTACTGCACAGGTGACATGCTCACTCTACTACATATTTACTCATACTTTGTTTTGCTGAGTGTAGATATTTATCTCTGCACATATCAAAGAGCATCACGGGTCCTGAGTGGCCGTAAACGTTTAGGTTTCATACTCATGTTGAGAGGAAGTCAAACCCCCCGACATGACACAAACATTTCTGAGCAAGGTATTTGGCTCAGTAAAAAAAGAGGTCCTTACTTTGATTTCTTTCCAAACATTGCCAAATGAGTTACATCCCAAAAGATTTGACGATGCACCAAAATATAGTGTTTACGAACATTTAATTCTCTTTTACTTATTACGAATTCATTAGGTTATGTACACTATGTGCATATATGCGCAAGACATATTTATCATCTAGACAAATTCAGTAGCCTAAATAGTTTTACAATAATATTCTAAGACAATTCCCAGGTAGGTAAACGACATATGCCAGTGCCGTTTTTAGATGCAATTTCTTAAGAAAAACTATATTTTTGTAAAATAATACCCTTATGAGTGTCATAATTTTAATGTTTGCCAGTACAGAACCCTTGCATCAATATTATTTGCATCTCTATGGAGGAAAGTAGGATACATTATGCCGGAAATGGTTGTTTTTCATGTGGCGGANCATCAATATTATTTGCATCTCTATGGAGGAAAGTAGGATACATTATGCCGGAAATGGTTGTTTTTCATGTGGCGGAATGATACGTGGTGAGTATCTTGAAAGAAGAACTTTAGCAGGGCTTCAGGGAAATGAGAAGCAACCATGGAAAGAGGCCATGTTTTAAACAAACAGCTCTCGCACTCGCTCTCTTACTCCCTACCACAATTCCTTGAACATATCTCAAGTGGAATGCGTCCACATTGCACGTACCCTCACGATTAATCCGTGGTCGTTGTTTGTCAGCTTAACTGTTGGTACAGCAAATATTTTATAATGTTATATATAATATGGATTGATTTNCCGTGGTCGTTGTTTGTCAGCTTAACTGTTGGTACAGCAAATATTTTATAATGTTATATATAATATGGATTGATTTTGCAGTTAGCTACGATGTGAAAGCCGATGTTAGGAGTTATGATTGTGTTAATTCTAGGAATGGAAAGTTGCACTGCATATAAACTGTTCACGGTGAATGGACCACTTTTGAAAGCCCTCTTTGTTTTACACTTTTGTACTCATTTTAATCCTTTCATCATTTCTTCATAGGTAAAGTTTACATTTAATTGGCCTACTGTCTTTATTCATCCGCCAGTCAAGTTAAAACGTGAAATTAGTGTGAACATATGCTTATTACTAATAAACCATTTCGTACCCTAATGTCTATAAAGCAGAATAACATCGAGAACTTTAAACTTTACAGTTTCAATACGACGTCAAGACATAATTTTTTTTTTTCATTTGTTGCCAACCTAACTTGGAGCCTACATGCCACTGTTTAGTATAGCAATAAGTAATTACAGGCAGTGATTTTTTTTTTCCGTGAACGTTGCTTTAATAAGTGCTTACATTACCGTAAAATATCCCGTAATTACAAATGCTTTCAACAAAACATCTCTTGAACATTCGGAATGATATGAACAGCAGAATAAACTCAAAGTATGGAACAGCACTGTGATGTCACTTCCGAATGGGAGTTTGCGATTGTGGGTGTTCTGGTTATTTGTAATACAGCNGGCGGGTTGGCGGGTTGCGGGAGAGTTTACGCTTGGTGTTTCTTCAACCTGCGGGATTTACCCTTGTCCCCGTGCGCGACAAGTTCATACAAGCGTCCGTACACTCGCGCGAACAGGCGATATCTCTTCCGTCCAGTGGCGCAGCCAGAATTTAGCAGTGGGGGATATTTACACTGACAGAATTAAAGAGTGTGTTGTTGCACTGTCATCAGTGATGCTGACGTAAATATAAATCAGGACAAATGCCAGGAAAATAAATTTTCTTTTATTAGAGACCCTATCATTTTGCTTTAAACGACACCGCCGTATACATACCCTAGTATGTCTCGTTTTCTTATTGGCTGTGGCCAGAGCCAGAACCCAGATCCTCTGTACGACTCGGCCAAGCAGACAAGGATCCAGAACCGATTTAAATTACGTACATTTGATAGGGAAACGTTTGCATAAGACGGTGTATACAAAATCTTAATCATAAAACACTGTTCACATTGTAGAAAATCAAGTATCACGATTAACGACAAAATGTTTTTTTCCTGACACACATATTTTTCTACAATCACAAGTAAGAATCCTAAGTAAATCGTTTCCAGAGCCCATAAGTAAAAATCTGAATTGGTTAACAAAATAACACAGTGAAAATTTTTTGGTTCTCTACTAACTTAATGTATTTTAAAGCCTACTAATTAATTTTATTTAAATTTAAATTTTTACCACAAAATTATTTTAAAAAAATTTCAAGCATTATGTGTTAAGTTGACACGCCCTCAAGCCCCTGTGGGCTGGAGACTTTGGAAACACCCCCGAAGAAACCCTATCAGCATAAGGCAGCAGGAGTTTGAAGATGATGATAGCAATAAGTATGGTCAAGTTAATTTAGTACAGGAACATGAACTACAGCAAGTGGGAGTTTTACAACGTTTCCCTCATGCTTGTATTGAGTTGCAGGAACATCAAAAGGATGACTCTGAGTTTACGAAAGTCCAATAATAAATTCTTGCCATCACTTCAGAAAGTTATGAGCTAAGAAAAGGGTTGGTGGGGTATGTTGTTCACACAGGAAAATTTAGTATTTTTTACCAAAAGCATAACGCAATATGATATTCAAATATTTTCATGATTCTTATGTTGTGCCATTTCTTTTAATTTACAAAAGGCCTGTTGTTGATGCTTTCCCCAACTAAAATCTTCTCCTTTTAGTTTCAAAGCATTGAGGGGTTCAGCGAGGGTGGCAAAATCTGGTATAAATTTTGAATATAAACAAACACTCCCGAGGAATCCCCGTAATCCTCTTAAATTCTTTGGGCAAGGGAAATTGACGACAGGCCTAATTTTCTCGGAATCCATCAACAATTTACAATGACAAATTATAAATCCCAAATATTTGACATTACTTTTTGCCCATGTTATATTATCTGGATTCACAGTCAAGCCTGCCTCACGTAAAGCAGTAAGCAAATCAAGTAAATGGTGAATACATTGTTCAAAACTCCCACTCTACACACAAACATCATCAATAGATGTGAAAAGAAAATCATATTGAAATTTTCTCAGAACATTAAATAAATTACGTGACATTGCCTGAGGCCCCACAGTCCACACCCATTGCCAGTCGTTTCCACTGATAATGACCCTATGGTGTTACAAAAGCTAACATTTCCCGTAAATCAGGATGTAGCTCACATTGAAGGAATGTGGAATTTAGGTCTAGGATGGTTAAATATTTCGCATTTACTTACATGTTGAAATACCGTCTCAATGGTAGAAAGAGGAAACTAATAATCTTGCATTTTAGTATTAACCACTTGATAGTGACAAATCAGTCTAAATTAACCTGAAGTTATTTTTGCGAACAAAAAGGGAGGACATGGACATACACTATTCGACTCTTTAGTAATAACGTAATAATTTTATTCAGAAATCAATTATGTAAACACTTTAATTTTTCGGGGAGCCACTTTATATGATAGATACTACAGGTTCATGTTCACGAAGTTTCAATTTTATCGGATTTTTTGTATAATGACACAAATTTGAAATCACAACATCCGGAAATTCATGTATCAAATTTAAAATCCCAAGTTCTTGTCTATTTGTTAAGTTTTCTGTTTTCATTAACCAATACCCCCTTACTGATTGTAACCAAAGACACAGGCTAACTCTTACAAAATTTAAAACGCAAAAGCTTCTAAGAAACATGCATTTAGGCTTGAGATTTCCCCAGGAAATTAATCCCAAATATTAACTCATGACTCAAATCTGGAAGAACACTAAAACTAAACTGCCAAAAAAATTTCATTTTTAATTTTAAACCTTACAAAACAAACAGAGTACATCATACCGCCATTAGCTAAAGAAATACCCACCTTTTCATGCCTTTCCAAATTCACCAATACTTTTGGAAACGTCCGTAATACTATATTACAAAATTATTGACTTATTAATGACGAAGAGGCACCAGAATCTAGTAATGTAGTTTGTTGAAATTGGTTCTCTATTATTATTGGCACATACTCAATCCCATAAAATTTTCAAACGGAACATTTTATACAAAATTCATCCCAGCAGGTTTCTATCGTATTAAACATCGCGCACGCACATGCCGCATGTCGCCACAAAAGTAACACTGGATGTCCTGTAGGGTCTTTTAATTAACTATACCTTCTTCTCTTCGTACCGGTCCTAATTGTATTGACCGAAAGTAATTTATTTAAGCCACTTCTACCTCCTTATACGGTTCCCTAGCTAAAGTCACAGTCTGAGTGTATTTTTCCCTTTTAAAATTTCCAAAAGTGCTACCTGAACTAGAACTTGGCAAAACTGCAGCATATCTTCAATACAGCTGCTTTCTACTTTCCCATGGGTTTAACATTACCTGACTGAAAACTTCCTTGTACATTAATACCAACCTTATTTTTCTCATTTGTAATTTCAGCACAGTCTTGATCCGTCTTTTCCACATGAGTCACAAGTTCAAGCAACTGCGCTAAAGTCTTAGGTTGGTCTACAAACATAAAAAACGACTATTACTAGACAGCATATTATGAAATATTATTTCCGTGAAATACTCTTCGCTACATGGGAAACATAACACTTCCACAAATCCCAAAATATCGATCACAAACTCCTGCATTTTCTGCCCAATTTGCTGATATTTTTCCAGTAATTTTGTCCCCATGTCAAACACAGAATGGTCTGACGAGACAAGATTCAAAGAAGTATTAGTTAACCGTTTTATGTCCCAATTTTCCTTTACAGCCTCACTAAAAATTAATTGAAATATGGTGGACAATCTAAAACCACATTTAAATTTGTTCCTTCTAATCCAGGAAGTAATGTAAGCCACTAATCCAGGAAGTAATGCAAGAACTTGTTTCAAAAAACCAGTTGGCCTCACCCTTCGTTTCAAGGTCCACCTCGGATCCTTTCTGAAACATCCCACGAGCCTTTACACTTTGCTACTCACTTGAATCATCGTCTATTACATCGTCCTTCTCATCTTTCAACATTTGCGAGAGGGTTGTTTTGGACAGACGCTTCACCCAGCCTGTCAACATTGTTTGCAAATAATTAACCTTTCAGTTGGCACATGCGATCGGGAAGAGGCAAACTCTGTACTGAAGTTTACAAAACCCCTATAACCTAAAAAACTATAATACAAACTAATTGCCACTGTTGGTTCCAGCTTATGCAACACGCACAGCAAAGTTCACAACTTTGACACACTCTCTACCTCCGTTGGGCTAGAGACTTTGGAAACACCATCGAAGAAACCTCATCAGCATAAGGCAGAAAGGTGATCATTTTATATTGATCTGCATCGTGTCGTATCACAAGGGTGCACTGACATGTTTTCTTAAACCTTTCAAAATTTATCATTTGCGTTGTTACAACTGGAAAAAAATTATGTGCAATGAAAATAGAGTATCATCTCCAAAAATTACAATCATTCAGTTAACTCTCCTTTTTACAAAACTTAAATTTTAGAGCATTTAAACACATGTTACCCATAGTTGAAAACTTAAATTATTTTTAACTTTCGTCTACGTTTACAATAATTTTTATAAGACCCCAAATATTAAAATACTTATCTCCTTGGTGAACACCACCAGAATCTGAGAACCAAGCACAACATCTCCAAGAATGCAAGCCCGTTTATTAAAAAAAAATTTTCGTCTCTCCTCACCTATAATTCAAATTTAATAGATTTGGCAACGGGGTACATTTATTTTAACCAATGGGAAAAATGCATTTTGAAATAGAGGGCTTTCATATTTACACGGCAGCTGTCTTTTATTTTCTGTCGTGAGCACTTTCTCTCTTCAGCCTGCAACTCTTGGCAACACCGCTGACGTCACCAAGGTGTAGCCAATAGTAGTGAGGCACGCCAGTCTTTCATCTGGCCAGGCTGGAAGCACGGACGCTTTCGGTTGTTGGATTTCTGACGCTGAGGCGGTCGTTATGATGATCGACTCGCTTGTGCTTCGAAGGCCCACTTGACGTCAGGCGCCGAATTTGTTACGTATTTTAAACCGTAGACGAGGCAGTATACACCGTGTTCTTCAAGAGCTGTTCTAAACTATTCGCCAAAGGTAGGAAAAACGTCCAGAGCTGAATTTAATAACGGCT